>BMAO01035685.1:0-208432 GCA_019973975.1 Trichonephila clavata | reverse complement strand
TTATGTCACAAACTCCCATCTTCTTAAAGCGACAGCAGCGCCACCTTTGTAAAAGGAACGAATTGATTCAGAATTAAAATGGACGCGTAGAACAAACATACTGAAACTACGCGGTAAAAACTAAAGTTGATAAAGATGTTTATAAATGTTATTTGTTTAGTCTAATTAGTGTCGTGTAATTGTCCCGAGTATTTTTGTTATGTGTGCTGTAAAAATTAAAAACATATAAAATTCACAAAAGGACTTTTTATTCATGGACTTTGATTTGCATCACTGTGTGGCAGCCCTCCATTGACAAGGTAAGCCATTTTACCTTGATTGTTTTCTTCATTTTTAAATAACAAAAAATGAAATCTGGCGCCCGAACAGGGACTGCCACTTAAAAAAGTACTTTGTGAACATTTTATTTATATGTGCAAAAGAATAACTTTTATATGATATTTTTGCATGCTTGAAAACAAAAGACTCTCGCACATAATAATCTTTTGAGAAATTGATATATTTGATATCTATACAATTATTGACATAAATTTCACGATTTAAAATAACTTTGTATAGACTGAAGTGAACAAAAATGGCATTACAATCTCCAAGTCAAACTGATTCAGATGAAACTAAATAAATTGAAACGTAAGCGCGGTTGTTTACGAGGAGCAGTAACGAAACAAATAACAAAAATCGAAAGTGAGATCTTAAAGCCAGACATAACAGTCGAGGATTTAGAAGAATCTATCGAACTTTTAACTGAAAGGGGTGAAGAATTAAAATTAATTGACTCCCAAATTGAAAGTCTGATTCAAGTTGATCAAATAGAAGTTGAATTTGAAAGTATAGAAGAATATAAAGAAAAAATAACCAGAACGCGATTCAAAACACGAAAATTAATTCAAAAAATTAGTAAAGGATCCAACGCTAATAATTCTTGGCAAGGTAGCAATGTATCTCTAAACAGCTCGAGCCAAAACGAAACACAAACAAAGGAAAAGGAACGCATCAAATTACCAAAATTAACTATCCCTAAATTCTATGGCGAAGTTAGTGAATGGTTAAATTTTTGGAATGCATTTAAATCTGCCATTCACGAGAATGATAATGTGTGCAAAATTGATAAATTTAATTATTTAAGATCATTTTTTGGGAGGTTCTGCATTTAGCTTAATCGACGGATTAGAATTAACAGCCGAACATTATGATCACTCAATTGATATTTTGAAAGAAAGATTCGGTAATAAAAAAGTTTTAATTAATGTACACATCGATAAACTACTCCAAACCAGCCCATTAAAAAACTCAAATGATGTCAAAAGTTTTCGTAGCCTCTTTAATCATATACAAAAAAATATCAGAAGTTTAGAAAGTTTATCTGTAAAGAAAGATAGCTATTCCAGTATTTTGGTTCCCATTTTAACAAAATTATTGCCACTTGACCTTCTTCTGGAATATAATAAATTACCGAGTAATACTTCTGATTGCGAAATCGATATATTAACAGATTTTTTGTCTTCACAACTCACTGCAAGAGAACGAACCTTTTTAAATATAAATAATTCTATTCCGGAAATGAAACCTCGAACAAAAATGAATCATACTGAATATCGGCGCCAACCTACGGCATCAATGTTAATTAATGAGTCTGTTCCGTCTAGGAAAATTGAAAACGATCAAATTTGTTTATTTTGTAAATCCAATAGACATTCTGCAGTCTCTTGTATAAATAATCATTTAAGTTTGGAAGAGAAGGTAGAAATTTGTAAGCGAGCTGGTTCTTGTTTTAGGTGCTTGAATCATAAAAATAAAAAACGCCATCTTTCTTCGTCTTGTAGGGCAAATGTTAAGTGCGATTTATGTTCTGGGAGACACGTGACTGTAATGTGCATGGGAAAAGGAAAAGCGCGGGAGGATTTTTCAAAAACAGAAAATAATGACAGCGCGTTGAGTAATGCTTCTATTAGAAAGCGAGTGATGTTACAAACGATTATTGTTAAGATCTCAGGAGCTAAACAAAAACATATGATTAGATTAATTATAGATTCTGGCTCATCAGGTAGTTACATTTCAGAATTCGCGGCGCGTAAATTACAATTAAAGGATATAGGACATGAAACTGTTGTGCATGGGTTGTTTGGGGGATTGCAGAAAAAAGAGAAACATAAAAAATATGTTATTAATCTGAGTAATGTAGATAATAGTTTCGATTGCGCGCTTAATGTAATGGAACAAAAAACTATTTGCGCACCGATTCCAAAACTAGAAAATATGAAACTTATAGAAGAAATTAAAAATTATGGAATCGACCTTAGTGATTTAACGGTAAATGAAAACTTCTGTT
Organism: Trichonephila clavata; assembly: GCA_019973975.1. Lineage (NCBI taxonomy): Eukaryota > Metazoa > Arthropoda > Arachnida > Araneae > Nephilidae > Trichonephila > Trichonephila clavata. The sequence continues at coordinate 206,103 of BMAO01035685.1, read as the reverse complement.
TATATGAAAGTAACGTTAATGAAATCCACGGATTGATAGGTGCGGACTATGCAGGGAAACTGTTTACAGGGGAAATTAAGAATCTGCCAAGTGGACTCGTTGCGATGAATACTTATTTCGGATGGACTATAATGGGGAGAACGGGGGAAGGTTGCAGCGCTAGTGAAGTTCTTTTATCGCTTCATGTTAGTGATTTGAGAATTTGTGACCTATGGTCACTTGATTCGCTGGGAATTAAAGAACCGAGTATTTCCCAGTCGAAATCGGAAATTGAGGAAGCGGTGAAGGATCATTTTGTGCGTTCATTAAGAAGAGATGACGAGGGTAGATATCAGGTGTCACTCCCATGGTTAGAGGTTCATCCTGAATTATCGGATAATAGAAACATTGCCGAAAGACGATTAAAGTCTTGCGTAAGGTCTTTACAAAAAAGAAATTGTTTACAGGAGTATGAAAATATATTTAAGGAATGGGTCTCTGAGAAAATTATAGAATCTGTTGAACCAGAGGAACTTGCTAGGGAAAAGGGCCATTTCTTACCACATCGACCCGTCTTTAAAGAAAATTCCACCACTAGAATTCGCCCAGTATTTGATGCGTCTGCCAAAGAAAGAAATTCAGGGTCGCTGAACGATTGTATTGAAAAGGGGCCTAATTATTTGGAATTGATCCCTTAGCTTCTTAACAGATTTCGGCAGGGAAAATATGGAGTGATTTCGGATATACGACGAGCCTTTCTCCAAATAAAAGTTGCTCCCTCTGATAAAAAATTTCTCCGGTTCCTATGGTGGGAGGAGGGTGATCCAAGAAAACTTATTGTTTATTCACATTGTCGTGTTGTTTTCGGAGTGAACGCGAGCCCTTTTTTACTTGCTGCCACACAATCAGTTACCATTTAGGAAATGCGGACGAATCCCAAAGGGGAATAGCTGCTAAGTTAAGGGAATCTATGTATGTAGATAACTGCGTTGCGAGTGTAAATACTATCGGCGAGTTAAACTCCTTCATTACGGTATCTAAAGAATTAATGGCTTCTGCTCAGTTTGATCTAAGGGGATGGAAACATAATCGACCAGGTAGTAATGAGGAAAATTCAATATTGAACCTGTCTGATGATGAATTTAAGGAAATTGTCTCAGTTTTGGGACTTAAATGGAATTTATATAGTGATACCCTATCTTGTGAGATAAAAGAGCAAAACCAATACGTGCTTAGCAAACGAAACGTATTGTCTATGTTGAGTCAAATTTTTGACCCCATTGGGTTCACGTGTCCCATTACCCTTGTTCCTAAGTTAATCTTGCAGGATTGTTGGAGGGAGAAAATTAATTGGGACACAGAGCTTCCAGATATTTTAGGGAAAAAATTTCTAAAGTGGGCTAATGAGCTAAGTTACCTAAAAGATATAGAAATCCCGAGAAAACTACCTGAACTAAATAAGAGTGCTACTCTACATGTCTTCGTAGATGCTAGCAAGTCTGCTTATGCAGCTTCAATTTTTATAAGAAATAGTCATGAGGGTATCGTTAACTGTTAATTACTGCAGGCTAGGTCAAAGGTAGCGCCCATAAAATCGATTACAATTCCCAGATTAGAAATCCTTGCGTGTACCATAGGAGCCAGACTCGCTTACAATGTAAAAGCAGATCTTAACTTAAAAAACGTGCCAACTTTCTTCTATACAGACTCAATGAATGCGTTATTCTGGATAAAGAAACAAGACAATTGGGCTACGTTTATAGCTAACAGAGTCAATGAAATACGGAAATTGACGGATCCAGAAGCTTGGCGACATATTCAAGGGAAATTTAATCCAGCAGATTTGCCCTCAAGGGGGTGCAATCCTAAAGACTTATTGAAATCCCATTGGTGGGAGGGACCCGACTGGTTAAAACTACCCCATGAAGAATGGCCAGCTAGTGAAATAAAGCCCGATATGGAAATAGTCATTTCCGAGAGAAGAAGAACTGTACTCACAACTACTACTTTAGACCTTTGTAGATTTACATTTTTTCAGAAAATATCTTCTTTTAACAAAATCGTAAGAATAATGGCATATGTCATCCGATTTTGTAAGAATGTGAAAAGAAACCCTATTGACAGGAAAAAGGGAAAATTGGAAACAGACGAAATTAAAGCATCGGAAAAAGTAATTTTGAAGGAAATACAGAGAGAAGTTTTTTCAGGAGAAGAGAAATTGAACTTGCGAATTGTGAAAGACAATGATGATCTCCTACGAGTTGAAACTAGAATTGCATCGAGGAAAGATTTACAGACTTTTAGATTTCCAGTACTGTTGCCCCACAAGCATCAAATGGTCGAAAAATTGATAATGAGTAAACACATAGAGTTAGAACATGCAGGTACTCAGACACTGATGTCATGCCTCAGAGAATCCTTTTGGATAATTAAGAGCAGAAAGACAGTGCGAGGCGTGATTAGAAAATGCGCCAAGTGTAGAAGATTTTCTGCCCGTCCATTGGAAGCCGTGAGCATTCCTCTTCCAGAAGACAGAGTCAGGGTTTCTGCTGTCTTTGAAGTTACTGGGATTGACCTATGTGGACCTTTGTTCCTAAAAACTGACAAAAAGTGCTGGTTAAAGCTTGCCACCTGTACTGTTTTCCGAACTGTGCATTAAGAGCTGGTGTCATCTTTGTCCACCGAATGCTTTATACTGGCTCTTCGGCGGTTCATAGCTAGAAGAGGACGTCCTTCCACTGTTTATTCTGACAATGGAAAGAATCTTGTGGGCACAGCCAATTTTTTGAAGAATATTAATTGGGAAAAAATCGAAAATTTTCCATCAGAAAAAAGAATTTCCTGGAAATTTAGTCCTCCTGCTGCACCCTGGTGGGGTGGCTTCTGGGAGAGGCTGATAGGATTATTGAAGAGTATTTTGAGAAAAGTTCTGGGGAGAGCTTGTTTGAACGAAGAAGAATTGGTCACTGCGTTATGCGACGCAGAGAGTTTAATTAATTCTCGCCCCTTAACATACCTCTCAGAGGATCCTGATGAACTATCAGCACTTACACCATCTATGTTTCTCCAGGAAATTAGAGAGGTTGGTGTTCCAGATCTGGACATGATAGATTCAAAAAGATTGAACAAGAGGTGTGCTTATAGACTGAAATTGCGTCAAGATCTGCGAAACCGCTTCAGAAATGAGTATCTAGGGATATTGAAAGATTATTCAAAAGTTAAAAGAGAGTCGTTCATTAAAGAAGGTGATCTCGTTCTAATTGGTGATACCAACAACAAAAGAATCAACTGGCCTCTAGGTAAAGTCACAAGGTTGTGTAAAGGAAAAGATGGAAGAGTGCGTGTAGTGGAAGTGAAAACACAATTTGGAAGTGTTATGAGACCAATTCAGAAACTCTATCCGCTAGAAGGGACTACAGCTGACTCTTTGTCATCAACAGAAAGAGATGTAGAGAATGGTTCTTGCCTCGATCAAGATCAAATCCCTGAGGTCCAAGGAGAAAACTTTTGAAACAAACCAAGAGACTTGATAATCCATAAACTATCATGAACTCATGATTTTTATCATGCTAATTTTGGACTCATATTTGAACTTTTATGGACTTTAATTTTATTTCTTATAGTTATTTTAATGTGTTTTTTAGTCTTTTTCAGGACATTTATTCTTACTCTTGTGACTGCTGTTTTGGATTCTTCTACATCTTCGAATCCAAAGGTGGGAGAGTGTCACAAACTCCCATCTTCTTAAAGCGACAGCAGCGCCACCTTTGTAAAAGGAACGAATTGATTCAGAATTAAAATGGACGCGTAGAACAAACATACTGAAACTACGCGGTAAAAACTAAAGTTGATAAAGATGTTTATAAATGTTATTTGTTTAGTCTAATTAGTGTCGTGTAATGTCCCGAGTATTTTTGTTATGTGTGCTGTAAAAATTAAAAACATATAAAATTCACAAAAGGACTTTTTATTCATGGACTTTGATTTGCATCACTGTGTGGCAGCCCTCCATTGACAAGGTAAGCCATTTTACCTTGATTGTTTTCTTCATTTTAAATAACAAAAAATGAAACTATACATAGTTATTGTATGGAGGGGTCGCGATGAAAATTATGATTGAATATTGGGTCACAAACATATCAAGTTTGAGAAGCACTGGTGTAGTAAAAAGTACTGCATGTAAAGTTTGATAATGTCAATAATTCGATTGAAAATTCAGCGACTACAAATATACTTTGATGGTTTATCCAGAAAAATGCCACGACTTAATGTTTTGCTCCTCTATTAGAAATAAAATTTAAAAATTTTTTTTATAGATTTTAATAAAAAAAGTAGAATTTTTTATCGAAACATTTATAAATTTTAAATTTTTAATATAAATATATAATAATGCATTAAAAAGCAATGAACATTTACGTAGGAAAGTTTTATATGTATATGAAAAAATTGTTCGATATGAGTACACATGTTTAAGCATATTCTAACTAAAGTTTATGAAGGTCATATAAAATTAAATTTATAGTTGCATAAAAAGCCTTATTGGGACATATACAGCATTCTTTCAATTGCTTCTCAATATCAAAATGAAGAATCATTTTTTCTGCTTTTTTTTTGACGTAGCAGCTGCGTTTCATATATGAGAGCGTATGATCTGCACATCGTAATGGGAATATTTGAAAAGAATTTCTTAAGTTTCGCTTTAATTTTAGCACGGACACAATCTTTTAAAAAATTATCCTATATGGGAGTGTTCCCAAACTAGCTGTCTGTAGATAAAATGGCGACGGGCTGCCCAAGGAAAACTAAATTATTCCGTTTTACTTAATATGACGTATTTCAATCACGTTTGTGCGACTTTTCATGGAAATCACTTTATATTCAATGTTAAATCATTTTTTAATGTTATTGTATTTTATTCTGACGGTATATTTAAATACAACAAAATTAAAATTACAAAATCAAAATAATCTAAAATATAAAGAAATCTACGTCCCATCCTCAGCAGACCACAGTAAAATTTTCAAACGTGTACTGGTACGTGGCGATAAAAAGTTTGAGAAGCACTGTTTTGCAGGAATTTTTAAACTATGCTTTAGTGTCTGGGATGAAGTGAGCAATCCATACCTCTACCTATGCAATCCTATGAAAGGAATTCGTAACTTTACTTGTGAAGAGAAACGATCTTCTATTTTTAAACTCAGTAATTTGTTCTTTGGTCCCTGCAGACAGGAAATAGACAAATTCCTCAGAAACGCGGATTGGGTATAGATCAATTGGTGAAAGAACTTTTAGTCATTATTAAAGTAACATTGCGCCACAGAAAATATCCAATCGTGTGGGTTAAGAATATGAAAAGAGTTACAGCTTTGATTTATCTCTGTGTAATGAGGCAGGGTAAATAATGGCCCGCGCGGGAGGAAAAACCAGGTCTAACGAAATCTTTTACCAGATTTTCTTACAGAAGTTGACATGGATAACCTCAGACATAAGTACTGATGTGTGTTCTTAGATTAATAATAATATAAATAAATTCACATTCCCTCCCCTTTTTGTTACGGAGTTTGTTCATTTCAAACTGGGTTAGAATTATCAGATTTAAAATGACCCATTTTAGCACCGTATCACTTGTAACACTTCTATAGAAAAGTCACTGCTGTAATCCTTCACTGTTGTAACGTTATGACTACAGGTTTATTTTAATTTATAGATAGTTAGATGAATTACACAGCTTTAGTAAAATTACTTTTTTTTTATTTTGTACTTTTAATCATAAGTTAATACACATAACTATCCTATCTACAAGCAACTTAATAGATATAGTTATCGGAATACGTTGTACTAGTTCTTTATTCCGGATTTTGTAAAGTCCAAAATAATCAAGCAGAGTTCGTATTTTCTTTGTGCACTTTTCTCGCAGGGCTGTCACTGGTCTCCCACCCTTCACACACACCCTGACTGTACCCCATCCGTATTTTAAACTTTCTGTGAGGGAATCTCTCAGGCCTTCCCTCACACGATAGTGAGTCATCCTCTCCAGATATGTGTAGCACAACAACATAGTAGATGAAACAAAAAAAATGGGTATCACAAAAGATGATACAGGTGTGCCTTATTTATCGCCCACTTTGAAAAAGGGACCACATGGTGGGTCCTTTCACAAATACAGCTGAGGAAGAAAAGAGGGGTGGCAGACAGCTGACTAAGAAGCAATGTTACACATGGAAAATATCAGATTTTTATTTTCACATAAGTCATATAGAAAAATTTAAAAAACTATAATTCTGTTAAATACCTTTTAGAATAATAAAATACTCATTGAAATTTATTTATCGTTCTTTATACAAAGAAATCCTAAAGTGTATGCTTTAAATTATTATTTTCAACAAATTTACTTTTATTAAGGTTACCAGGACATGCTCGAAAGAGTAAAATGCCAAAATTAAGACCCTTTGTTTATGAGACATATATCTTTTAAAATTTCTAATAGAGCTTAGATATTTTATGTTCTTAATAAAGACAATTTAGTTATTCTGTAGAACGACAAAAATAACTTTTTAGTTCAAAAGTCTTTTTTTTCCTACTTAATTTAGGTAATACATAATTTTTGAGACTCATAATACATACTTATGTTTAGGTAACATTTTTTTTAAAAAGTATCTTTTTTGATGCAAAATATTTTTTAATATATATAAAACGATACACAAAAGACAGTGAACTTATTTTTTCAGTAAAATTTTAGTATAGTTTCTTTAAAAAAATTATAAAACTATGAAATTTGGAAAATTTCTATTTTTCTGCTTTTTTATGCATAAAACCATTTTTAAAAAATTAGGCACAATTTTAATAGAAAAAAATAAGGATCACTATATGCATAGGCATCTTGTATAGAAGTATAAAAAATCTGGAATCATTGTAATAGGTTTTTTAAAAAATATACCTAAATGCAAAAAAATATGCTTTTGAGAAAAAGTGAAAAAACTAAAAAGAACAATGTTTTCACATATTATTCACTTGATTAGTATTCCCTTGCCTATTTTTATATGCCTAATAATAATGCTTAATCATTTTCTAGAGTTACAAAAGTAATTTTAAATTCATATGTTTTTTTTCTCTTTGTTTTAGTTAACATGAACATAAATTTCTAGATCTTGTAATACATATTTTCATGTACGTACCATTTCTTACAAAAATATTTCTTGAATATACAAAAAATTTTACACATATATATAAAGCAACATATGAAGCATAATGAACCAGTTTCTTAATAAATTAACTGCATAATTTCTTTGAAATAATCATAAAACCTTAAAATTCTGAAATTCTTAATTTTCGAGGTCTTGTAACACGTATTATGCCACGGAATAGCGGAGTTATTTATTTAAATGAAAAAAAAATTCAAAAGTTTATATAGATCAAACATAAGGGAAACTATCCATTTAAAATATGTCAAAAGGGACGTGGTCATTGTGGTTTACATTTTTATTTTTCATATTTTAGGGCTATTTTATCAACAAACATATAAGTAATATACATTTTTAGATTCAGAGAAATATGCACTATTTTTTAGAACTAAAATTGAAAAATCGATTTTTTTAAAATATATGATGTCCTGGTTCCCTTAATAAAAATAATATTTACATTTATAGTTCCGTGCATTTCCACTCATTTTAATTACCTGCTATGTTAAATCGACATGAAGTTCATAAAATAACATATAACAAAAAATCTTTATAAGCATTTAGTTTTTAGTATAGAAGATTGAAAAAAAGCACAGCACTACCAGAGACGGTCTCAAAAACCATTGGCTCTTTCGAGACACAGTCTGGCCCACTCATTCCTTCGCATAGGACACGATTCCTAGCGTTTCCCACTCACAATAGCGAGCCACCCTTTTCACACATTTATAGCAAGGAACGCGTGTTAGATGGAGGAAAATATTAGACTAAAAAGATGACACAGGTGAGCCTTATCTATCTACCGCTTTCAAGAAAGATACCAGATGTGGTGCGCCTTCTCTCCTGTTGTACCAGCAAAAAAAAAAAAGGTTGCGAACAGTTAGCTATCTAGGAAGTGACATTACATTGCATTTGAAATTGTGTTCAAATTCTGGGAACTGCGATTCTTTCATAAAAATTTTGTTCAAATGCACTGGCTCAAATGGCCATAAAGTAACATCCATGTATTCTCCAGTAGACAGTTGCAAAGTCACTTTCGACAAGGGAAAGCCTTTTTGCCCTTTTGTTATATTTGTCCTCGATATTCTTATTTTTTGAGGGCCATATAAATTTAAAAGTTAGTCAGGCATAAATTAATTATGAATTATTTTAGATGAAAAAATGAATAATTAACTTGATTTTCAAAGGGAAAAAAACTTAAGTAATGGTATATTTTAAGCACTATTCAACAATTATTTTCTGAATTTACTTACACAAATTTAAACTCCAATTAATCCATAATTATCTCTGATTTGGATAACAATTTCAAACGCTGCAAAAAAAGTTTCCGAAGTGCCAAGAAAACAGCCTAATTATCAAAAATAATATATACGCATTAGTGAAATTAATACCTTGTATGCATAGTCGTATTTATAAATAATTAGTACAAATTAATAAAATTAATTTATTTATTATTCATTATGGGGGTTCACCCATGTAATAAGTTCAAAAAATAAAAACCAATTTTTTTTTTTCATAAATTGCTTTTTTAACATGTCTAGAATACGGTGGTAAAGTGATTTTTTAAAATTCGAAGTCGTTATAAAGAAGCAGATGTTAGAAGAGCAGCTGTTCCGAGCGCTGAGTTGGCAATCTAAGGCTGGGACTATTGTGTACAGTTGGCTTGATACTATTGATCCTTCTATACAAATATACGTTCAGACAAGTATAGACTAGTTTGTAGAGGTTTAAAAGGAAATATCTATAGTTATTGAATATTTCGTCGAACTTGCTTTAGTCTTGGTTTAGCTTCGAAAAGCATCGCCGATTTAGGGTAAGTTAGGATTTCCATTGTCTTAATCGGACATGAAACTTTCAATGCGTTTTTCTCAAAACTGTGTTTTTCAAATTTTCCTCCGTCATATCTCAAGAACGGTTTGACCGAATGACGTCAAATTTATCGGGTAGACTGAGCACATATGTACTCACCAAATCGACTACGATTATTCTAAAATTCAAAATATTTCTATTTTTTATAATAAACAACAAAAGACCCAGAAATTCGGAACCTTTTCTTCAGAGGTCTACCAAAAATCCAATTTTTGATATTTTTAATTGAGTTTAGTCCATTCTGTGCAATTTAGCTTATATATTAAAACGTCGTTAATTTTTTTTTATTTCAGATAAGCCAAACAGCCGGAATCGGGGAGGAAGTGAGCGTCCATTTTTTCGAGGTGGGTGTGTTCAGAGCGCTATAACTCACGTTCTATTGGACATTTTTGGCTAAACTTATATATACATACTCGTAAAATACATATAAATAAATTATAAAAAAAGCTTAAAGTTCTGTCTTTTTACTGGTTGTCAAGAAAATTTCCTAAAAGTGCTTAAACGCAGGCCATTATATGGGTGAAACCCCTTAAATAATCACATTTTGGAATCAACGTAGTTATTCAGAGAGAATATTATTCTAATAGTATTCAATATAAGCATATCTCACAGAAAACTTCATTACTGATATACATTGTGTTTATTATCAAAAAATATGTTTCTGGTAATCTAAAGCCCTTAAAAATAACTAAATAATAATTTATGTAGCAAGTGAGTAAGAAATATTTTTAAAAAATTAAAAGGAAAATGTTAAAATATTGAAAACTTATACCCAAATATATCATGGCTTAATCATAATAAAAAATATGCATATATAAGTAAAGAAATATAGATAAGAATACATTTGCTCCTTTCTTTATAATATACGATATAATTTAATATTTATTAAATTATATCGTAAAAACAAATTTAAAAAAAAACTTTCGTCAGGATGGCTAAGATTCATCTGGAAAAGTAGCAAAATTTTAAGATATCGTTTTCAATGACTGCTATGATACGAAATTTCAAATACAGAAACATTTTAACACCGCCTTATATAACGGAGGTCATGACATAAGAAATGCTAATTTTGAATCTTAAGATTGAAATTCTATGTAGATCCCATTTTAAAACAAAGCCTTATGGAAATGAAATCTCATTTAAGCCCTTGTTTACGCTGCAGGATACTATAAAAAAATTAAACTTTTTGGCGCACATCAAGACACAAAAAAGCATATTTTTCCCACTTTCATATTTCATAAGATTGAAAGTGGAATTTCTTCTATAAAATGCGTCCGTTTTCTATTTGGAATTTAAATATAATCTTAAAAATGCATTTTTTTGTAGCTTTGAATCTTATTCTGATACCCAAAATATTTCTGCAAATCAAAAAAGTTTGAAAGCTTTTACCGAATTTCTCTTTCAAAAAATCTCATTCCTTCTCGCCAAATATGAATAAAGGGATATTGGGTATATCAGGGATATTTATCCTGGATATATGAAGTTTGAATTCTTCGAAGAGGAAAGTATGATTTCTTTTTGAGACTTAGGAGATATCCTTCGATTATTTAAAATATTAATAATTAAATATATTTGAATGAAAAATATTCGGGTATTAGTTATACCAGTTGTGAACTTTTATGTGGTTTTGAATTTATTTCCGAACAAGTAATTATTTGATGCCTTAACTGGTTTGCCCATAGACCTGCGGGCTACTGAAAGATAAGCACAACCAGTCTTCCCGTACATTGTGCGGAAACTGAAATTTTTCTCTTCCTATCTTAGATTTGCACATATTTTTAATTCTTATAGAGAAATTATTAGTACCATTGTTTTTAAGAGATGCAGTTTGTTTATGGTACTGAAATACTTCTCATCCAGGATTTTCTTTGTAGTGAAAGCGGTTGTTTTTCATTGAAGGTAGGAATTTAGATACTTGAAAATATTTTATCAGGAACAGGGATTGGCAAGGCAATGTGCAATTCATAATTTGTTGCTGGAGAAGAAATGAAAATGGAAAGACAATCCAAAAATACCAATATTATCTCTATGATGTAATACTTAGTATTACATCATACATAGTGTGTGCATATATATATGTATGTAAATATACATAATACTCAACTATTCGAAAAAAGAAGTGCAGACATGATATTTTTTGAAAGTATGAGAGAAATTATTTTAAGATGCATGAAACATTCTTCATAGCATGCAGAGTGTACTTTTAAAAATCAAACATTTAAGAGTGTTTTTGTGCTCCATAATTATGAAATAAAAAATAGTGCAAAACTTTAAAATTCAAAAATTTAAAAAAAATCTTTTATTTTCGCATTTTGTTCAGTATTGTAATTAGTTATTTACAATAAAAATGTGCCTTTCTTTTGGATTATTTTGACAAAAAAAATTGACTGCTATTAGGACTTAAACACATTTTTGGGTCCATAGTAATTCAAGAAAAAAGTGATTCGTGACTCATTTTTATTAAAAAAATATCGAGATTAGGTGACATGTATGTGTTTTGTTAAGATGGAATAACCAAAAAGGAAAAATTAGAAAATCGAAATATATGGGAAAATAAGGTTTTATTTCTTATGTTGCCCTGTTCCTTTTTAATAATATTGCGATTATGTGAATTAATTTATTTGAAATTAACCATATAACATTTTCTATATGAAGATTTGAACTTGTTACTCATAGTCACAATATTGTAAGAGGACATCCCTGGAAACACAATAATGCTTATTAAAATAAAAATTATTCTATTATGAAATTTTTAAAAAGAAAATCTAAATCTCAAACTTTTTTTTCATACACTTGGATTTTACTTTCTGATAATAAAAAACCATCATGCTATTATCTGTATAAGTGATTCTACTTCTTAAAAATTGTATAAAAGAAATAAATATAATGATGCTAGGAATATGAAAAATAAATGATATGTACAGATCCTTTGAAAATTTTGATTTTATATAGCTACTTCGGTATGAAGTGGCATACTTACTTCAAGAGTGCCTGTTTGTGTATTAAAATTTAACCTACTGCTAAAAAAATTTTCACATATGTACATATTATTCATTTAAAGATAAATGACTGAATCTTTTTCAGATACCCTAAAAGAAAAAAAAAGAGCATTTTTTGAAAACTATATTTTGCGATATATTATACGAGTCCAATAGTTCAAAATTGCTCTATTGCTCTTCAAATAGTTATGAATATTTACTGAGTAAGTCAAATTTGAATAAATATTTTAATTAATCCTAAAACATATTTGCGTATTTTATGCAAGTTAAAAATGTTCATCATTTCAAACATAATAAATTATTTTTCCATATCTTTATATGTAAAACAAACATGGTACCTATACAATTCCCTATTATGAATTTCAAACGTCAAAAATTATTTTTGCTCTAGTGACGGCCAGTAAAAGCTGTCTTTCTCATCAGTGCATCTGAAAACGAGTTTGCTTCACAAAAAGAACTGAAAGATTTTTGGGATAGAATTGGCAAAGTACGAAAATAACAATCTACTTATTGATGACAAAAATGTATCGCTCATGTTTACTAATCCTTTATGTAGGTCAATAGGGAAAGAGAATGTTCTTAGCTTGAAATAGAATCTTTTTTCGGAAGAGTTCTACAGAGATATTTATAGTACTGATAAAAAGCGTTTGCACAGAGAAAGTGAGATAAAAGTAGCTTCAAAATAACAGCCCACTCCCACACAAAGCATTAAAATTAAATTTTGTAATTTATATAGATTTCCTTCATAATGAAAAATTTACAAAAGTTTCAAGAATAATTTAATTTGAGTTTTAAATGTAATTCACTTAAAGGCTTATAAAATGACAAATACTAAATAAAGAGGGATAACGCATATAAACAAAAACCCAAATAAATGTATGTAGGAAAGGAGTGCAATTTTCTTTTACTTCTTTTGATTTTTATTGAAAGAGATGGCACCACTAATCGAAACCACGTGAGTTTTAGCTGCGCGATACGATGAGGTCATGTATTTATGAGGTGGCAGAAAAGAAAAACTGGGAGTTGCACCAAAGCTTGAACGAAGGCAGGTCAGAGGAAGTCGCTCTCTCCGTTGTTTTGAGAAAGAGTACGTGTTTTAGGAATTAGTATGGTGCTATCTCGAATTATTTAAAACCCCTTGTAAATAGTAAATGTTTTGTGTTATTAATAAATTAAGTTATTTTAACTCTGCGTGCTTATTTTAACATTAAAATCGAACCTTCTCCTAGACGCCGTCCCACAAATTGGGGGTTCGACCGAGAATTTTTAACTATTCAAAGTTTTATCTAAGAGCATTGTTTAAAAGTTTTACCTCCTCATCGATATTTGATTTTCTGAGCGGTACATAGACCTTGCCTTGCATCGAATAGAGACCCGGCGAAGCCTTCAGCTGGATAAGAAATTTTACGAGCGATACGGAAGTCTTGCGAGCGATGCGGAATTGCTTCAGCGAGAACAGTCAACAGGAAAAAGGAGTCCATTGACTTGGTTAGAAACACGGAATCTTGGCGAATTTCCACGTCAGCTACAGTCAACCAAAACTGGAAGCCCAGCGACTCAACGAGATACTGAATGAATTGAACGGGATTACCTTGATCATTGAGGTCAACACTGACGAGAGAACCTTTGGAACTGCATCGAATTGCGAGTTATCAACACGAAACAAGATTTCCTGTGCCATTGAGGTCAACGTAAAGTGTCTTCAGAATTACATTGAATTGTGCAATTGTGAAATCGAACCCTCCCCTAGACGCCGTCCCACATGTATAGCAAAGAATATCGGTAAATCATTTGTTTTACATTGCACGATCATATTTATCTTTCACATGCTCCCTAGAACTTTATTACCCTTATCAAGTTTTACAAGTGAAATCTCTGATTTCTCTTTAAAATCTTTCATCGAGACTTGCATTAAATTTACCTTTTTTATTATTTTTTTCATTAATCTGCAAACGTGATTTACATTGATTTAATACTACGCAATACATTTATATTTCTCTAAAACTTAAAAATAATTTCACATGGACGAAATTAATAACATACAATTTAACTAGCTTCATTATTTTTTCATATACCCACGTTTGTTTTATATTGGTTTATGTATTGTTTATTGTTTAATAATTTGTTCAATGACTGCATGGCATAGAATCTTTCATCTTGGAAGCTTCATGCAATAGAAATATTTTATGTTAACATCTCACTATTTTCTTTATCTAATTATGCAATGGCTCATAGCCTTCGAAATGATTGTACAGTGGTACCTCGACATACGAGTTTAATTCATTCCGCAACCTTGCTCGTATCTTGAATTACTCGTATCTCGAAGCAAATGTCCCCATACAAAACAACTGAACTAGCATTAATCCGTTCCAACCCCCAAAATGTCACCCCAGTTATTTTTATTACGTGGTTTTCAATAATAAAAATGTATTTATAAATGACAAATATTTATTGTACAAAAACTAAAAAGAGAATGTAAAGAAATAAATTAGATATCCTCACTGGTCTTTGCCTCTTTCGCTACATTTTTCTCGCTTTCACCTGTAGGCCGTTTAGAAAAAAACATGTCCAAGGAGGTTTGTTTCTTCCTCCCTCTCAGAATGTTCCGGAAATGAGTTAGGCAAGTGTCATTAAAAAGATCAGATGCACGACCTGTTGCAACTTTTTCTGGATGTTTCTTTTCCACGAACTGCGAAACTCTCTCCCACATTCCTAAGATCTCCTTTATCTCACTTGTAGAAATAACCTCCTCCTCTGACTCCTCGAAACCAATTTCAAGTTTTAATTCAATACTCATCATCTCTTTTTTAGCACTTGACTTTTCACAAACTTTCTTCCGATCCATGGTTATAAACATAAATGAACTACAACTGTAAATGTAAATGTAAACGCAACACAAAACGCGAACACAACTACATAACTTATCACAGCGGAAGCACGCTGCTAACTGATTCACTGACCGTGATGGGCGCGACCGCGTGGCGCGCGGTCGCGTGCTACTACCGGCCGACCTGCTAAACCGAACTCGTATCTCGAATTTCGCTCGTGACTCAAAGCAAAAAATCACTCACTCGCCGGCTCGTATCTCGAAAAACTCGTATGTTGGGGCACTCGTATGTCGAGGTACCACTGTACCAGGGTTTTTAGCAGTTCATGTCAAACATGTTAAAATCGTGGTTTGTTAGTTCACTAGGTACTGCATTTGAAGTGTGTGTAAGTGGTAAAAAACTAGAATAAGAAGAAATTTTTATAAAAATTAAGTAACATATTTTTTTTTAAAAAAAACTCCATAACTCTACATTATTTGTAACAATATATAATTTTCGAAAATGATCAGATCTAGTTTGAAGGTTTTCAGCGATGTTGGCTTGAGTGAAATTTTTCAAATATTTGTAAAATAAAACATAATTTATCGTATGAAATCATTTGCATGCTTTAAGTGTTAGTATTTATTGACGTAATCAATTTATTTATTTGACTCATTACTTAACAAATATTAGTTTGTTAAATAATGAGTCAATATTTGCTATTGCAAATCTACTTCTCAAGGGAATAATTAAAACTTCATAAATTTTGAAAGTTAGTGTACAAACTAACTCAATAATCCCCTCTTTAAAATCACGAAACATTTTTAAACTTTTATCTCTCAAATACAGCCATTTATAAAATTGAAACTGCACCTCAAATATAAAGACTTCATTAAAAATTCTAAATTACCTTTAAAGTAAATAAGTAAACTTTTACTTGAAATTATTGACACAAAGAAGTGTCCTTTCAACTTTACTCTCATCATTAATTCCTTAAATCAACATTCGTTGGGAGGAATGAAGTAAACAGGATAAGAAAAGTGAAAATATGAATTTACCAGAAAAGTCCGAGTAAAAATATTTATGTTCCTTTATTAATAATTTTACAAAATGATTATTTAACGAGAATTTAGTGAAATTTTGTATTATAATATAGTGATTTTACGAATAAATATGTTAATTTCCGGTCGTATAAATAAAAATAAAAATAACATCCAAATAACTAAATTAAGTCTTAATGATTTTAAATGGAATTTACATGTTCTCATGGGTCTCTAACAAAACAATAGCTTTTATGTTTCGGAATGCATATTTAATTCTGTCTACCTCAGAAATAGATATTTTAACTTTATCGCCGACATTAGAAGAAAAGGAGAGTTTTATTGCTGAAAGATTCCATCTTTTTCTGATTTCATCTGCGTCGTTACGTTATATGAGTTTTAAATAAGGGTTCCAACAGAAAGTTGCAGTAAATATCAGAATTAAAACTTTAATTCGTGTCTTCCCTAACAACCGCAGTGATAATTTTGTCTCAAGTAAAAACGGGGAATAAGGATGCGCGTAGATACTTTTGCTAAGAATTTAAGCGCATAAACAGGTTTCGGCTATTTACATTGCCTTTAATAATTTACGTTATATTATTTACTTCCAATTTTTCGTCTATTTACGTTTATATATGTATTACCTTTAAAACAAGTTTAAAATAAAAAATCAGAATGATCTAATTTGCCATAAAGTAAGACATGAAAAAACGCAACAAATGAAAGCTTTCTTGTATTTTTAAACTTTTTTGGTGATAATCAGTGGTACTGGAAAGGGCGCAGAATTACAAATACCGGTATGTGTTTCGTATGTTTACCCATAACTGCACGTCAAAGTGGATTTCGGCAATTTACCGTAACATATAGAGATATTCTAACATAAGTATTTTTCCTACTAACCATAATGGTAACCAGTGGTCATTAATAATACTTGCTCGGCAAATATATATACATACCATATTTATTCGAATGATTGATTCTAAACCGCGCCATAACTTCTGAACCTATTTTTGTGAAAAAAAGAAATTTGTGTAAAAAGGTTTTTCGATATCGGAAATTTATACGCCGCCCTAGCCGCTCCCCACCTGCTTCGCTGGGTATTTATTGATGTTATATGAATATTTACAGTTTATATATATACGCAAAATAGTTTTAAAACCTAAGATAACTAGTCACGTTAGTAAAAAGTATTAGCCACAGTAGTACTATAGCAAACTCCTGGTCTTAGGAACCAAGATTGCAAATTTAAACAAAGTTCTGGGGCTAGCCAACCTAATAGTTATCTTAGATTTTATAACTATTTTGTGTTTATTTATGAATTATATATATATATATACAAATTATTGATAACTTAATTCTCGTTTTAAAAAAGACAGAACTTCCAAATAATAATTATTTCTAAAATTAAAAGTAGAATTTATCTTTTACTTTCTCGTAACCCCGTCCCAAGTGAATTTCCACAAAACCCATTTTTAGATGATCACTACTCAATAAATCAAACATGCTTGCCAAATTTCAAGTCTAAATCTAATAGATCATAAACGGTTTTTTTTTCACCTATAAGGTCCAGTAACCACCTTTGAGAGTCGATTTCTGGACGACCCATGCAACAAACCCGTTCAATTCAACAACAGAGAAAAACATACACAGTTTTATAGCTGTAGGTTTATAAATTCGAAAATGGGTATTTTTTATTAATACGCCGCAACAGATACCCTCTTCCACATAGGTGCAGACTTCCAGAAAATCCTTTCTTAGCGAATTTCCATTCAACAAATGTAACATACATACTAAATTTCATTACGGTAAGTAGTAGTTTGTTATCGAATTTTTTTATAAGTAAATCCCAGCAACTCCTCGCTCCCTCCTCCCCAACATAGGAGTCATTTTCCGTAAAATTCGTTCTGAATGGATCTATATTCAACAGAAAAAAAGCCAACATACCAACAAAATTTTAAGTCTGTACGTCTCAAAGTTCAAAAATGGTAATTTTCATTTTTAATATCCCCTAAGCTCTCGCAACGACCTTTTGAGTCGATTCTCAAAACGCTTTTTACAGTAGATCTCTACTATATGAAAAAAACAGGTCTACCAAATTTCTAGCAAACCCCTAAAGCCCTCGTAACACCCCTCGACGTTCAACTTAGTAAAACCCTTTGTGTAGCGAATCTCAATTTTATAAACAGAACAGGTCTACATAATTTCAAGTTTGTAGGTCCAATAGTTTAAAAACGGGAATATATTTATCTATAGCACCGCTTAAGCCCCCGCAACGTCCCTTAAGATTAATTTTTCGCCAAATCATCTTTTATAGCTGATCTTTAGTCCATGTAAGGAATATCCCCACCAAATTTTAAGTTAGTAGGTCTAATAGCTTGAAACCCGGAATATATTTACCTCTAACCGGAATATTTACCTTAAGCGCCCAAAACGCCCCTTAGAGGTCAATTTTCACCAAACCTTTTATTGTAGTGGACCGCTACTCCAATGAAAAGAAAAAACCTACTAAAAATTTCAAGTTTGTTGATCTTAATTGTTCAAAAACAGGGATATATATCTGTAAGACCCTTTGCCCCCATAAAGCCCTCAATTTTACTTATTTTCAAACCTTAGCTGACATGCGACCAACCATTCTCTAAAGTTTCAATGCAATTGGATGAACGGTTTAGGAAGCAATGAGAAACATACAGACCAACATTTATTTTTGAAGTATAACTTCTTTGCTCACGGAGTGAATGGGAAATTTGCTCAGTTTTGCGTAACAGTGAAAAAGCGAACGAAAGTAGTGATACCCCCCATCCCCCCGAAACGTCGTCATGGGGAGGATATAGTGAACGGGAGGGAGGAAAAGAGAACGGCAGGGTTACCACGTGACTTACGTCATATCCGTGAAAAAGTTGGACGATTGTTAAGGTGGTATGGAGTGGGGCATCTTGCATTTGGACTGAAAGCGCTTAGGTATTGGAGATGTTAAGTGAGTATGCTACTCGTAACGAACTCGTGTGGCTTATTTTCGTATTTATGTAATAAAAACGTGCCATTTTCAACGAATAAACGCACCCAAAGTATTACCATTATATTGCTCTTCCCGTTACGGGAGGTGGCCGCGGTAGCCGAGTGTGGTCTAGGTATCGGATCAGGGCTAGCATGTCATGAGTTCGATTCCAGTACCACTGAAAACCCACCGTGTAGGGGACAGATGCACATTAAATCTGTCGAGAGCTCAAACGTCCTCTCGTTGGTGTGGTAGTTAGGAGAGGAGGGGGTGCCAGCTCAGGTGTCGTCCGCGTCACTTGACCATGGTTCAAAATTACGCGGACCGTCCCCAAAAGCCCTCGTGCAGCTGAACAGTGGGGCGTTAATATTCACTCACTCACTCACCCGTTACGGGAGTGTCTGGGACATTGTGTATATGTCACTAACGTTCACCCAAGAATCACTACGGATAGCGTCATGTAAACAAACACAGTGACTTCTGTGAGTGTTGCATTAATTTTTATTTCCATTTAATTAAAATTAATTCTGGTCAGAATGCCTAGAGCAAATGCAAAAAGTGGAAAAAAGTTTCGTGGAAGGAAAAAAAGAAAAAAAATAGCAACAAATCCAGGCGAAAGTCTACATATCACCAGGTAGTTCTACCGCAGCTATTATCATCTTTATCCATAAAGTTTTAGTGATGTACAACATCAGAGACTGCTGCATTCATTGGATCCGATGATGATTAAAAGCCGATTATCTTAACTGGAGACTTTGATGTTAATTTTGCTTCAGAAGAAGCAAAGCTACTCATTGAATTCTTGAAACAGACACTGAATTTGGCAATGAATACTGATTCTAGAGAAGGAAAAAGAGTATATACGGAACCACGATTGATGTTTTATATAGATTAAAAATTATAATGAGAGTATTAACAAGAATTAAATATAATAAATTTATTTTACTAGTAATAAAAAGTTTTAAATGCATGCAGGGACCTCGTATTGCTCTAACCATGTTAAATTTTAACCATCCAACAAATTCTTCCGCCTTCGATTCTAAAAGCCACACACCAAATTTTAAATAAAATTAACATTAAAAACAAGTTGCGGCTTAGATGAGAAAAAATAGGGTTCATATACATAATTGTCTATTTATATATACTTAACAAAGCGATCGAGAGAATCGAGTTTTAATGTTCACTTTTATTTTCCTAATAATTTTCTATCGTTTTCTTAAAATGTATTTTGCCATACAAAATCTTTTCAGGCTTAATTCTATTCCAGTGAATACACCCTCGAGTAAATGAATTAAAAACGTGACAACATATGCTTTAATTGTCTAAAGTTTTACGCAAACTGAACACGAGTTAAATTTGCGGAAAGAAGATTTATCAAAAGTTTCCTTAAGAAAGGGAATTCATTCACTGAAATGATTAATTAGTTGGCACAATATTCCCTAAAGTAAACCACAAGATGAATTTTCACTTTGTTGCTGAAAATTAGGCGATGGAATTAAAAAGGATTTCTACCTGGAAGTAATTAGTAAAGATCAAAGAACTGAGTTTGCATTTTAATAGAAATGTGAATTCATTGGTAATTTTCTTATACTTTCTGTATTGAAATGATTGCTAAACTTATAATGAAGTAATCGCTTAACATGTCGCAATGTGGTTTCTGAATGAAAAATGACACGTCGATTCAGAATTCAATTATAATTCAAAGTGTAAATGATGAAGTTAAAAAAGAGGGTTTTCTTTGTAAAATTGAAATTTAGAATATCGGTCACTTATTTATTTGAAATACGTGCAACATTTATGTTAATTATGTCATAGATTTTCTTTAACTCGTCATAAATATTAAGATGATTGTATATCATTCTTATACATAATTACTATATTTGCTGAACATTTCAGAAAATTTTTAACGTTGTATTCATTAAATGATAAGAAAAATTTGATAGTTTACGAGTAAATTGTTCTAAAGGATATGCACCAGTAAAAAAATAGGATCCATTTCAATTTTTAAAAACATATATTTTTTTAAACCGTTTACTTTGTTGGAACAAATCAGATGAAGATTATGTGTAGAATGAAATTATTTTTGTAAAACAATTAAAAGTATTTGTATTTAAATTTCCGTTTTCTATTTAAGTTTTAAAATGTATTGCTTATCTATTTTACTATTTTAAGTTACAGAGAATTGTTCTCTAGTAAATTTTGCCTTTCATTATATTAACAAATTCTACCTAAATTCAAATCTAATTTTAAAAAATGACTTTTTATATAATTAATAGTACGTATTATACAATGATAATGTTCGATGTTCTGCTATGTTATGTAATGGAACTCCTTTATTTGTTTTTATAAGGTGTGAGTATACAAAAAAATAGGATGAAAAAAATTTAAATGCCTTTTATTTTATATCAAACTATCTTAATAAATACCTAATCTCAAGTTCATTTTTACAATCAGTATACAAAATTCTTCTAACAAAAAAATATTGTAATGACATATATTTTTAAGTAATGGAATTTCTTACATCTATTTCTGGAAAACATAAACAAATTAAGTCAATTTCTACTTAGATCAACTAAGAAAAATTTTATTTTGTTTACTTTTTATTAAATATTTATAATCTATATATATAAAGGAGAAAAGCGACTCACTGACTGACTGACTGACTGACTGACTGACTAATCACGAAATCTCTGGAACTATTCAACCTACAGACTTGAAATTTGGTAGACATGTTCCTTTGATAGAGTAGACATCAGCTAAGAACGGATTTTCCGAAATTCGAAACGCAAGGGGCATTAGGGGGGGTTAAGGGCTTTAATAATAATTGTTTCCATGTTTAAACTACTTGATGTACAATCTTGAAATTGGGTAAGCGGATTTCTTTCAGAGAGTAGAGATCCGCTACAAAATGAGTTTGGTGAAAATAGACCCCCAAGTGGCGTTGCAGGGGCTTAGGGGGCGTTATAGATAATTATTTCCATTTTTAAACTATTTGACGCACTGTCTTTAAATTTGATATATAGATTCCCTTCGTAGAATAATGATCAGTTACAAAACGGGTTTTGTGAAAACAGACTTCTAAGTGGCGTTGCAGGGGAATAAGGGGCGTAATAGATAAATATATCCGTTTTTTAACTACTTAACCTACCTGCTTGAAAATTGGTAGGTAAGTTTCTTTCCTGGAGTAAATATCCGCTACAAAATGGGTTTTGGGAAAATTGACCCCCAAGGGGTGTTGCGGGGGCGGGGGGTTAAAGGGGCGTTATAAATTCCTATTTTTAAGTTATTAGACGTACAGTCTTGAAACTTAGTAAGCAGATTCCTCTCATAGGGTAGAGATACGCTAAAAATGGGTTTCGTGAAAATTGCCCCCAAGTGGCGTTGCGGGACTTAAGGGGCGTTATAGATAATTATTTCCCTTTTTAAACTATTAGACGCACAGTCCTTTTATTTGATAAAGAGATTTCTTTCATAGAGTAGAGATCAGCTATAAGAAGGTTTTGTGAAAACAGACCTCTAAGTGGCGTTGCAGGGGAATAAGTGGCGTAAGAGATAAATGTTTTCGTTTTTAAACTATTTGAGCTACCTGCTTGAAAATTGGTAGCAATGTTTCTTTCATGGAGTAAATATCCGCTACAAAATGGGTTTTGGGAAAATTGACCCCCAAGGAGTGTTGCGGGGCGGGGGTTTAAGGGGCGTTATAAATTCCTATTTTTAAGTTATTAGACGTACAGTCTTGAAACTTAGTAAGCAGATACCTCTCATAGGGTAGAGATACGCTAAAAACGGGTTTCGTGAAAATTGCCCCCAAGTGGCGTTGCGGGATTTAAGGGGCGTTATAGATAATTATTTCCATTTTTAAACTATTAGACGCACAGTCCTTATATTTGATAAAGAGATTTCTTTCATAGAGTAGAGATCAGCTATAAGAAGGTTTTGTGAAAACAGACCTCTAAGTGGCGTTGCAGGGGAATAAGTGGCGTAAGAGATAAATATTTTCGTTTTTAAACTATTTGACCTACCTACTTGAAAATTGGTATGAATGTTTCTTTCATGGAGTAAATATCCGCTACAAAACGGGTTTGGAGAAAATTGACCCCCAAGGGGTGTTGCGAGGAGTTAAGGGCAGATATAAATAATTATTTCTATTTTTAAACTATTAGACTCACAGTCTTGAAATTTGGTTAGCAGATTCCTCTCATAGGATAGAAATACACTGCAAAATGTATTTTGTGAAAATCGACCCCTAGGTGGTGTTGCGGGGGTTCAAGGGGCGTTATTGATAATTTTTTTGCATTTTCAATTAATTGGACGCACAGTCTTTAAATTTTGCTAAGCAGATTCCTTTCATAGAGTGCAATTCCCCTACAAAATGGGTTTTGTGAAAACAGACCCAGAAGTGGCGTTGCGGGGGCTCAAGTGGCGTTATAGACAATTATCCCCATTTTTAAACTGTTTGACGTACAGTCTTTAAATTTGATAAGCAGATTCCTTTCGTAAAGTAGAGAACCGCTACAAAATGGGTTTCGCGAATATCAAGGAGCAAGTTTAATTTCGGGAGATTAAGAGGCGTAATCGATAAATATTTCCATTTTTAAACTACTTGAGAATCCTTCTTGAAAATTGGTAGGCATGTTCCTTTCATGAAATAGAGTTCCTCTAACAAAGAGTAAAATGAAAATTGACCCCCAAAGATGTTTGCGAGGGGTCAAGAGGAGTTACAGAAAAAAATTCCTGTTTTTAATTGTTAGACCCATATACTTGAAATTTGTTAAGCATGTTTCTTTTGTTGAATAGGGATCCACTAAGAATAAATTTTAAGCAAATCAAGTTCTGGGGGTTGCAGGGGGTTACTGGGACGTATTGACAAAAGAAATTACTTTTTTCGAGCTACAAGGACTATAATAATTAAATTTGGTTTGCATTTTTCTTTTGTTGAATTGAAATCCGCTAAGAGCGGTAATTTTGGAAAACGGCTCTCAACGGGATTACGGGGATATTGATAGTAAAACTTTTGTTTTTTTCTGTTAGATTTAGACTTGAAATTTGGCTTGCATGTTCAATTTACGGAGTAGAGATCCACCGAAAATTGGTTTTGCGGGAATCCACTTTGTTTTTGAGTTACGAAAGAGCAAACATCATTCTATGCTTCAATTTTAGAGATTTTAAGAAAATACAAATTAGATGAGTTCTGTCCCCTTTTTTTATCAACAGGTGACAGTTACAGGTATAAGTATATTTTTGAATTCAATCGAATTCTTAATGCTAGGACTTAGATATCAATAATTCATACATATATATAAGCAGTAAAAATTTATAAAACATTATGAAATACCCAGCGAAGCGGGCGGGTAACAGCTAGTTAATATATATATATGCATATGCCAGAATCAAAATATATTAAATGACAAAACGATTTTCCTTTCTATATATGGTGTTAGACTACATTTTTTGTTTTTTGCAATTTATTCAATTATTAAATTTAATTATTGTAGTAAAGTAATCCACCACATGGGATTAGAGCCCACGACTTTGGATTAGGAGTCCAATGCGCTATTCATTGCGCTACAGGGACAACCGACCGATTTCCCTTTCTATATATGCTGTTGGACTATTATTTTTCTTTGTTACTATTTATTCATTTTTAAAGTTAATTAATAAATTAATATTTGATATATATATATATATATATATATATATATTTCAAAAAATATACACAAAATAGTTATTAACCTAAAATAACTAGTCATGATAGTATAAATCTTAGGGAGAATAAATAGGGAAAGAGAGGGGTGTGTTATATATATAAAACATCCTCTCTCTCCCTATTATTTTTATTAAAATCAATTTTTGTTTCTTACAGACAAAGCTAAATATTCAATGCAAAATAAAAACATTCATTTTAAACTTATGAATATTAAAAATTAAATTTTTTAAAATTGCATCAGATACTAAAAAACAAAAGTTATTTTATAACATAAAAACGCCAAATGTGCATGTTATATTTAATTTAAAAAATGTCACTTACCTGCTTTTGAAATAAATATATTTATAACGATAAATGAGCTGAGAATTTTTACATGAAAACGTAAAATCATCTTTACTTACATATGAATTTAATTTTAGAAAAAAAAGATCTTTTTCGCATAATCACTTATTTTACCAACAGAAAAAGAACAACAAAAAACCATCCAATTCTTTTTATATTACATTAACTTTTATTAACATACAAGAATATCAAAGAAATGTTTCCTGAGATATTCTAGAATTCCCTTACTTAAGTATTCATTACTTTTTTTATCGGCATTACGATTTTCAGGAATGATGAAAATGTTTTTTCCTTTATTTTTAGTGATGTAGTCAACTTCAATCTCAGTTATTTTCAGAGCTCTTACAAATGTGCGTTTTATCATCTTCAATACATATTCTTATTTTACTTTAACTCGTCGAACAGTGAAGTATGAAATTAAAATGAAACAGGAATTGAAATTCTTCCGAAAGAATTTCCAGTTTTGACACTCACATATGATTTTATCTTCAATGCTTTGTAAAGAACAAAATAAAAAAAAATAACTCTAAAATCTCGAAACTATATTCCTTGAAATAACATTTTCAAAGCTCATGAAAGATGGAGAGATTTTTGGAAATAAAAATTTAGCAACAGCTGTGTGCTCTCGGAAAGCTATATATATAACAAGTTCTTTAAAATTGTGATATTCCGATTCTTAAGTTCCACTGAAACAATGAAGTATTTTTATTAGACGGCTTCTCTTTTCACAAGTCTTATTCTTGAAATTTCTATTTTTACTCTTTAGCTGCTATTGATTCTGTGACAGATGGCGTTATAGTGCTAAATTGTAAAATAAATACAATAGAATTGGCTGTGCTTGCAGAGAAAACTGGAGCAACATATATAGTATTATATATCATAACGTAATAAACTTACTTTATTTATTTATATAAGCGAACAACTTTATAATACATCCGTTTCAGAACCAACCTGCGAAGAACAAAGTGTATTAACAGTATCAAATGCTTAGTTTTAAATGGTTGCGACAGACTCTTGAATTTTTAGCAGTTAAGCCTAAATGTATAAAACAATTCATTTAAAATCAGCATATTTTAATACATTGTTTCCGATATTAAAAGTTAATGTATATATAATATGCAACTCTTAATCTGTATTAATACGAGGGCTGTAATTTAAATTGTAGCAACGTAACATAGAAACTTGCAAAAGAACGGGCATGCGCAAATAGAGTAGGGGATTCGTGAGGTGGCGCTGTTGTCAATGTGTAGAGTGAAAAAAACAATAAATCTAGTTAGAAGGGAAGTTGTGGGTGATAAATTGAAGAGTTTCATTTCCATCGCCTTAAAACATGTTTTCAAAAGGTGATCAGCGGCCGTAGCTTAAAATGGAAGTTGCCAATGGAAAAAAATGCAACAAAATGTTATCGAGGATTACTGATAGTCTGTGGTGAAAATATATTTCTGTATGGGATGGTTGCACGATGGGTTAAGGCGTTTCGTTCGGGTCGGAATGAGACTGCGGATTTACTGCACAGGCCAACCCTCCATTCCTTAAGATCAGATTGAAATCATGAGCGGTCTCATTTCCACAGATCGTCAATGAGCTGATTGAGAATAATACTTAGATGATGGTCTCAATCAACAAACGTGTCGGCACATAATGATTACTATTGCCGAAGTCTATTACTGTCGATTTCTAAGGCCTCCTCTGCGTCCGGATATGCGGCATGGTCGTTTATGTTTATTGCAAAACGATCTCATCGAGCTGCATTAGAACGCTCGTTGTCATGTCGCAGAAAATCTCACTCGCTTAATGCGATGGTGGCAGAGTGAAATCTTGGAATACCCTTCCTACTCGCCTGGCATGAGTCCTTGTGACTTCGATCTGGTTTCAGAGCTAAAGGAACTTCGCCGAGGCAGAGGATTTCATGATGTTCCATCTATGCGCCACAAAATAAGCGCCCCGTCACTGACATCAACAATCAACAAATTGCGAACGGTATTCAAGAGTTTCCCAATTCTCGACATTGGCAAAAAATCATAAGCTTTTCTGATGGTTACATAGAAGGAAAGTAATGCAACTGTACTTGTAAGTTCACCAAAAATTTATTTATACCTATGTTGCTGTTACTTAATTTACTGCCCTCGTATGTAACAAATATAAAACGATAACAAAAATAAATGAATTTCCCTAAAATACTGAAATTTGTGACATGTCATCACCCTAGATTTAACAAAACTTCTACAAAACACACCCACAGATTTTTCATAGTCATTCCCTGTAATAGGATATATTTTTGATGATCACGTGATAAATATGATCTCGTGATCTACATCAAATTCAAAACTTACATTAGACTGGTACTTGTTAATTCACTTGTAAAATTTAGATCAAATTTCAGATTTGAAAAATCGATAAAGATGTTCTAATATTAAAATACTTCACAAAAAGTTTTTTTTTTTAATTTAAAAAAATAACTTTTGTTATGCATTTACTTTTAAGTTCAGTGAATTTTAAAATATTTCATATCGAAATAGAGCACAAGAAAAAAAACGCGTTAAATCTCTACGATATTTTTTTGATATAAGTACATGATTGGAAAATCAAAGAGAAAGAATCATTTATTTCAGAGAAAAAGCCAAAAGAACGGAAGATTTAATGCCCTGTTGAACCCCCTCTAGCGCGAATGTTCGATGCGATACGATCGGGCATTGAGGCATACAAGTTCTGTATAATATCATGAGACATTTCGTTCCATATTTGCTGTAACCCTGCCTCTAGTTCGTTCAAGCTCTTGGGATGCCCAACTCGCCGTCTCAAATGATCCCAGATATGCTCGATTGCAGACAAATCTGGGGATCGAGCAGGCCAAGGAAGGATAGTAACAGTGTGGAGACAGTCTTGTGTGGGACCGAGTGATGGTCCGTGAGAGACCGTGTGAGACCGAGCATTGTCTTGTTGAAAAATGCTTCCTGGGAGCCGTTGCAAGAGTGGCAACACATATGGTTGCAGGATGTCATAGACATACCACTGTGCTGTCATTGTGCCACGGATATATACTTGGGGTGACCGTGTGAGCAATGGCACCCCATACCCTCACACCAGCTGTGGGAGCGGTGTGTCACTGTAAATCAAAAGCATGATTGAGGCGTTTACCACGGGGTCTAATCACACAAACACGATTGTCATCACTGCTGACATTGTATCTGGATTCGTTGCTAAAGACGACCTGGTTCAATTTCGCTGCAGTCCAGTTTCTTCGTGCGCTCCACTCCAAATGGAGGCATCGATGGGTGGACGTCAAGGGCAGCATACATAATGGGCGCCGTCATCCCAAATGTCCTTCAGTCAGGTGCCTTCGTATGATTTAAGAAGACACAGGTGAAGGTGCTACATGTGCCTGGATGGTGGCCGATAAAGCAGTTGGCTGTACGCGTGTATGTCTTACGATGTGGCGGTCGTCTAGACGACTGGTCTGTCGAGGACGTCCTGAGCCTGGTCTTCGTGTAAATGACATCTGTCGTATCCACTGGTCACCACACCTCCTCACAACATAACCAGTGTGGCCTAATTGACGAGCTACTCGCCTAGCTGACCACACAGCTCCCGTCATGCCCATGATTCTCTCCCTGTCAAACTGCGACAACTGCTCTTATTGTCTTCGAAAACGGCGTAAAGGCATTTCTACCTCAGCCCTTATCTTGTAAACGATTCAGCACACACAAACAAGCTTTAGTTATCTGTTTCATACTCCACGGAGAACGACGTTAAACACCCTCTACGAGCTATACGTAATGCGCAAGCACTCTGCATCTCTAATCATTTACATAGCTCCCCGTAATGTACCTTTATGCCAAGTTTCGTTACGATCCCGAGATTATTTCTTGGTGAGCTAATTTTTTTGTCCCTGAGTGTATATCAAATCTAGAAACTCAGAACAAAAACTGACACCTGTATATGAAGGTTAAATGCCACATGATTCGACCGTTGCGGAAACCATACCTTACCTTAACGTTTCTCAGACTGTGGGGGAGCGTGATAATTCTACCCGATACATCTTAAAGTCAAAATAAAAGATTAAAACAAATTATTAATTTACGGAAAGGAATTAAAACAAAGTACACTCTGAAATAATAAAAAATACACATTTATAGCATGATATAATATATTTATAAAAACATCAGTACTACCCAATGTATTTGATAATTAATTTAATAATATTAAGTTAGGAACAAGTTTATTACTGTTCGGAACACAATTAATTCTTAAGTTCTGTTGGCTGCATCTACAAGATGCTGGGCGTTGGTGGAAAGTGATTCATTCATCAGCCAGCAAATTAAAGAAAGTAACTTTATTCAGAACTGCCGAGCGAGCAAGCACACGTGATTGCTTCACCCGTTTTATATACACAGCATAGTAACGTCACAGAACCTCTTCACAGTTACAAAAACGTGGCGCCATGCAGCCACTCATTCACGCAAATCATTTTTATTCACAACAATTACTTACTAGTGACCACATTGGCTTGTACAAAATTATATGCAAAATTTAATACTTAGCATGATAGTCTATACAGTTTTTAATTAAAGTCGTACTGTAGCTTTCCCGTTAAAGTACATTATTATTGAATTCAGTACATTGCTATTGTACGGAGGGGCCTTCCATGAAAATAGGATTGAAAATTGGGTCACAAGCATTGAAAGATTGAAAAGGCCTGTTTTAGCTCCATCATCTAGGATTAAGACAATATGCACATGCCGTTCCGTTCCGTTGAACGTTGTCCTCAATGTTGTTTGAAGTTGTTGCCTCCACCCGACGCTGGGCTGTTAACAGTAAAATCGTTACGAGAGCATACATTTAAGTAATTCGTATCCAAGATAAATAGCTGTACTGCAGTTTTCCAGGCCAAATTTTCCTGCTTTCTGTCCCTCTGTTTTCTGGGCACTTCATCGCAATATCAAAATTCCCATTTAAATCCATTGCCTCTCCTCCATCTTATTATTCCAACATAATCTCATTAAAAAGTCTAGTTGTCTTAACTCCATTAAACACAGGTTTTCTTAATACGTTAATTTTTTCCACTTATACTGGATTAAAGCTCACAAAAATTACCTCTTTAATGATTTCACTGACTTTCGTGCAAAAATTCCCTGTTCTTGAGAGAGGTATTTGCTGTTTTCCAGCTCCTTCTTTTCCTCAACAATTACTGTTTAGTATAAAATCTAATTCGAATTGTATAAAGAGGAGTCCATAGAGAGATTTAATATAACAAATAATTGTGTATATACATAAAAGAGGAAATTGGAAAAGTAAAATGTGGAAGTAAGAAATTTATATATATTCCAAATTGATATATAATATGCATTCATTTCCTGCTTGAATGTATGCTATTATATTTAATTATTGAAGAAGAAGATAGGGCTTTTAAACAAATTAATTGTACAATTCTCTTTCTTTTAAGATATCTTTTATTTTTAGTGTAACATAGGAGTTTTAGAACTATTTCAATATAGGAAAATTAGCATATTTATCTATCGAAAGTAAATGTAATAAAAAGATACACTTATATAGAAAATAATACTTATTATAATGTATTATAACAAAAAAATGTAAAAATAAGTACTTAAATACACATAAAGGCTTTTACTGAAATTTTACTCAGTGACATCGGAGGAAAAGGAATTACCTCCAGACAATTATTTACGAAGCGTAAGGTACAAAATAACCCTAACTATTCTGACGTACTTACCCTTAAGCAGTTTTTGATTATTCCATCGTTATATAAAAGAAAATTTCCGACAAAAATTTGAACAGAGTAAATTTCTTTGGTAAACTTATTAATGTCATGGATTACTATTTTGAAAAATATTATTAAAGTGCATCTTATCTAATTTTCAATTCCTTTTCCCATGGGAAAATATTCTTAATGTTTACTTCACTTTATTTTATATTTTCCTTTCTATTTTAATTCGCTCTTTTTAACTGCTCAAGGGGAAGAAAATTTCATTTATCATAAGAGATATAAAAATAATTTGTACGGAAGCATATTCGGATTATTAAAAGAATTTTTTTAATATTCAATAAAACTTTTTATTATGTTATGTATGTCGTTTTTTTTTCTAGTGTACAAATATATTTCATTCCCATTTTTTTCATGTATTTACATGTTAACTTTACTCTAGATGATTAAACATATTTTAAAAATTGTATTTTTCTTTTGTAGCATTAGCATGAGCAACCGTATTGTAATTTTTAACGATATGTGATCTTTAAGATGATCAACATTTTTGCGTTGCTAAAAAATTCTAAAGATATAAATCAAAATTTACCAAGAACAATAATAAATCAGTCCTTATTTATCACAATGTTAAAGGACACTAAGGACACATTTTAACTCCTTAAGACTAAGTTTTTTTACCCAAAGTGTTTCAAAACAAAGGCAAAATTTTTTATTGCGTACATCTAAGCATATTACTTAATTGAATGCGAAAAAGGAAGAATTTTATTTTAATTTTCAGTTTTAAACTTTCACACTATTTTTTTATTTTATAATTGTGGAATTCAAAACCCCCTAAGTGTTTAATTTTTACTAGTACACATTGCATACTAAGAATAATGTTTCAGATATCTTAAAAGAATTTCTCTCATTCTTACAAAACCATTTCATATTCATACCTCTTTTTTAAGAGATTGAGGAATGTGTGTTCATATATATATATAAGCACTCCCAATTTGAAATATGTTATAATACTAAGTTTCGCATTGCAATGGGGACAGAGATAATATCGGATTTTTAGAGAATCTTACCATATTAATTTCCGAATATTCTCGCCTTGCCAATCCCTGTTCTTTATCGAAAATTTTCAAGAATATAAATCAAATCCCTGCCTTCTCAATGAAAATTTCCAGCCTTCATTACAAACAAAATCCCGGATGAGAAGTATTTCAGTAATATGGATAAATTTCAGCTCAGAAAAACACTAGCACTATCAATTTCACTATGAGAATTAAAAATATGTGCAAATCAAAAATAGAAAAAAGAGATTATACGGTATACGGGCAAATCAGTCGTGGCCTGCTTTTGGTAGCCCGTACGGTGTAAGGGCAAACCAGTTACGAGGTTAAGACAGGAAAATTTTTGAAACATTCTGTAAACATGGATTTTTGTTTTCTATATTAAATAAAAAAAGAAAACTTTTAGTATTAAGAGATGAAATATAAAGCCCATTTTGAGCTGGAGAAAAATTAAAACTTTCATGTGAAAATTAATAATATGATAAACTATGTTGCTTCCTGTAAAAGATCGGTCCCATTAATCTACAAGTGATGAAATACCTTACTGTATGATATAATATATGCTAGACCATGTGTCCAATTTCTTAACATTATTCTAAAACCACTTTAAAATAAACCATTGTACCAAACGTTTCTTCTTGTTGTAGATGACGAAAGCATAGGGCAGTGCAGAGCTCGCTTTACTTTAAAAACCTTTCAGCATACAAGGCATGTTGTAATCGAAACTCACCCCATAGTTCGTAAATCAATCCTCCAACAAACAAGATTGAAAATAAACTGGAGTGCATGTGATGTAGATGATTTCCTTATTATAAATAGATGTTTTAACTGTCTTGGCTATAACCATCGTGCTTCCGAATGTAACCAACCAACAGCCTGTTTTCACTGTTCTGGAGAACATAAAGCGAAAGATTGTTCAAATAGGGATGCACCGACTTATATAAATTGCATCCGTTTCAATCACAAAACAAAAAACATAGATAAAAAAGTGAATGTTAATCATAAACCTTTTTCTGAGTGCTGTCCTTGCCATATTTTTACGAAGAAGAATACCCAATCTAGAATTAACTATGATTAGGTCAGATAAACAAGTGTTCTAAAGTGTGTTCAGTTAAACCTGCATAAGTCTAAATCTGCGACACAGCAACTCATTTTAAACATGGAAACAGATAACATTGATTGTGCACTAGTTCAAGAGCCTCATAGCTACAGGAGTTCTCTTCCAGGTTATCCCAGTACTTATAGACTTTTTTATGATCCTAATTCTGACATCATTAAGGCAGCCATTATTGTTCGCTCACGTTATCTTGCAACTTTTCTCGATTATAAAAATACTGATTACAATATGGTCACTTTAGAAGTTACCGCGGGCGCAAATGCGTTTACTCTTTTCTCCTATTATTTTGAACCTTCAAAAAACATTGACTCGGATCTTCACAAGATCAGCCAAGGTTTTAGCTGCAAAAATCTCAATAGACTGGTTTGGAGTATGGACTCCAACAGCAAATCTGAATTATGGTTTAGTCCCTATTCAGATGCACGAGGAGATAAGTTATGTGAATTTATTTCAGCCAACAATTTATTTATAATCAACGAAGATTGTGGGCCTACTTTTCGAGCAACTCAGGGTACGAGCTATATTGATGTCACACAGTTGTTGGTTCGAATCTACTCCAGGATAATTCGATTTGGTGTCTTTCGGAAAACGAGTCCCTTTCTGATCATGTGATGATTGAATTTGAGTTTTGTCTATCCACGGTCCTGCGAGATACATCAAATGTTCCTTTTGTTATGTTCAATACAAAGAAAGCAAACTGGTGTCGCTTTCGGAAATTTTGTTTTTCTCGTATAACTCATATTTTTGATATTCTTAACGGTTGCTCTAATAGTTCTTGCCTAAACACAGTCGTTGAGGAGTTTGGTTCTATTATTTATCAGGCATGCTTGTACTCTATGCCTACTAAGAAGACTAGCAAGCATAATGTCCCTTGGTGGTCTACCGAGATTGGCTGTGCGAGGAAGAGGCTTAATGCATCTAGGCGTAGATTTCAACGTTGTAAAAATCCAATTGTTAGAGAGTTATACAGAAATAAATATCTTGATTATAGAAAAGATTACAATCAAATGCTTACTGATGCTAAAACTGACTCTTGGAAGAAATTTCTTTTGACCATTGACGCTCAAAATGTGTGGAAGAAGGTTTATACATATGGCGTTAAAAGAGAATTTATGAAAAAAATTGAAATAACTGGTATTAAACTACCCACAGAAGAAACAACCTCCTCTTTAGATGAAACAATAAATGCTGTGCTTCAAAAATCCTTCCCTTCTGATTCAGAGGCAAATGACAATAACTTTCAGAAAGACTATCGTAAGGCCGCGTATACTGCTTACTCTTCATTTTTCGATCCTTCCTTTTCCTGTGATGAAGTTAATACAGTTCTTTCTATGCTGAAGCTCAATAAATCACCTGGTCCGGACTCTATTTCAAATGAGACTATTAAACAATTCCACTTAGCATTCCCTTCTTTCTCCATAAACTTTTTAATGTTTGTCTTGATTTAGGTATTTTTCCATGGGTTTGGAAGATTGCCCAGGTGATTCTCATCCCCAAAGTAAATGAGTTTAGAGTTCCTCATTTGGATAACCTTAGATGTATAAGCTTGCTTCCAACTCTTGGTAAATGCCTGGAGAAACTTCTTGTTAACAGGATTTGCTGGTATCTGCACCGTGGAGACTTTCTTTCTAGTGATCAGTATGGTTTTACCCCTCATAAGAGCACTGAAGACGCTCTTTTACGTTTGAATGAGATTGTTAAGAGAGGTAAAAAGAAGCATTTACACTCAATCTTGATTTCTCTTGATATAAAAGGTGCTTTTGATAACGCATGGTGGCCTTGCATTTTGAATCTTCTTAAGACAGCGAAAATTCCGAAAAATCTTTTTTCACTTGTTGCTGACTTTTTAAATGACAGAATGGCCAAAATGCAACTGGGTTCGACTTCTGCAATCCGTTGTCTTGAAAGGGGTTGCCCTCAAGGATCAGTTTCTGGGCCTATCTTTTGGAATATCATTATCAACGATCTTCTAGTTAAACTTAATGATCTTGCCTGCTGTGAAACCATAGCTTTTGCTGATGACATTTTAATTTGTTTCCAAGGTAGGGATCTTCATGCGACTTTCCTACACGCACAGGAAACTTTGAACATCGCCTCTGACTGGTCAAAGAATTTTAAATTGGATTTTAATCCTGTTAAAACCAGAGTCATGGCTATTGAAAAACGAAACGTTTGCTATGATGCATTTCAGCTGCATCTCGATGGTGCTCCCTTGACTATGGTAAAACAAATGAAATATCTTGGGGTTCTTCTTGATGCTAAATTTTCTTGGAAGCAGCACTTAAATTACATTTCAGAGAAATGTGACAAATTGCAGCGGGGACTAAATCGCATTGCACGCAACTCGTTCGGTATAAATTTCAACGTACATTCGCTCATTTATAAGCAAGGAATCGAACCTTTCATTATGTATGGTTCTAGAGTTTGGGGTGAGGCACTTAAAAGGAAGATGAATTCTAAATATCTGCGACGCATACAAAGAAGGATGCTCTTGCGGGTCATTTGCGGTTATCGTACCATAAGTTACGAGTCAGTTTTTGCTATTTCTGGATTCCCTCCAATCGACATTGCTATTCTTCATAATATTGCTTTTAGGGAAAATCTCGCTGCTTCTTCCATCTCTAATTATGATTGCACTGTGTCCCCATTTTTTCTCCCTCATCCTTCAGAGAGGAATTCCATCAATATTATTAAGCACAATGAGAAAAATACTGATGATTTCCCTGTTATTTGCTATACTGATGGTAGTAAAATTGCTGGCAGAGTTGGTTTCGCTTTTGTTGTGTTCAGGAGTGGTGTAGAATCCGAGCACTTTCAATTTAGAATTCGTGATGAATGCACAGTTTTTGTAGCTGAACTTTTATGTTTAAACTTCGCCATTAAATGGATCACTGAGCAAAATAGTGTCTCAGACTATCTCATCTGTACAGACTCTCTTTCCTCCTTGGATTCTCTTAAGTGTATTTCTTCATCTAACAACATAATCGTCAAGATCCAAAAGCAACTTAAAAACCTAAAAGATAAAAACATCTCAATAGATTTTGCATTTGTTCGTGGACACACGGGCATTTTTGGAAATGAGCGGGCCGATTGGTTAGCCAAGACTGCAACCAAACGCAAAATTGACATTGCCGTTAATATTCCTAAGTCATTTTACAAGAAGATTATGAGGGAAGGAATGGTGATGTCTTGGAACCAAGAATATCTCACATCAAATAATGGGAGCGTAACAAAGAAATTTTTTCCAACCATTAATAAGAGACTGTCCTGCCATCATTTTTATACTAATAACAAAATAACCCAATTTCTAACTGGTCATGGCAACTTTAAAAGCTACTTGAACAAATTTAAGTTAGTTCCGTCATCTTCCTGTGATTGCGATATTGGTGGCGAGGAAAATATAGAACATGTGCTCCTTCTGTGTTCCAAGTTTGAAAGAGAACGGAATATCCTAAGACTGGCATTCAAGGGACTTAATGTAAATTGGCCTCCGAATCTTCCTCAACTGCTTTCCACCAGAAGTACTTTTAAAAAGTTCAGTGAGTTTGCTATGAGTATTTGTAATGCTTCCTAACCTCAAGGGGTTATTTTTTGTTATTTATTTATTTATTATTTTTTCTTTATTTTTTTCTTTTTTCCTTTGTATTATGTGATTAATACTTACTTCTGTAAGCCCTGTGTGATACTTTGTGGTGCACGGGGATTTTATCATTGTTTTCCAATAAAAAAAAAATAAACGTTTCTTCCTCTCATAACTTCATAATGTTTTTCTTTTTTGCGTTTTCATGGAAAATATCAGTGAATATAAATTAGTAGTGACAAAACACAAAACCGAAAATGTAAACAAAAATGACAGGTAAGAAATGCAAAAATTTTGCATTTTCATTATATGAAGCAACATAAATGATATAGCTAACTACTTCAAAATACTAAGCCCCGATTAAAATACAAAGATATATCTCAAAATGGTAACTAATTCCACACAATAATAAAAAAAAACATCCGAATTCCTTTAAAAGTGCCACATACTTTGGTGTTCTGATAAAATTTTAACTGAATCAGAAATTGTCTGCATATATTTCGACATGGACCGTGGCCGTTATTATGCTGCGCAGCTCTCGGTAACCTTAGATGTATGATTATTATTTAAAAAAATCATGGCTATAATACTATACTGATCGAATTAATTGTGAAAAATGGGGAAAAAATGTAGTTTTTTTAAGACCTTAGCCTTTTATCATTACATACCTTAAATAGACTGAAAAATATGTATATTAATACGAACTATTTCTTCCTTTAGTAGAAATTACTTTTTCAACCCGATTTGGCATTGACTCCACTAGAGTAGCACACATGTTCTTGATTTCATCACCTTGAAAACACACTTGTATAGCCATTTTTATAATTTGCTCTGCTGTCGTGCGATTTATCTTAGAGAAACGATTCTTGGGAATATGCAATCATTTGTGTGCATATGATTTAAGTCTAGGGAATTTCCGGGCCATTATGGAACAATCCTGTTACATAATATTTCTATATATTTTACAGAATTCTCCTCATGTCTTTAAGATGAACTAAGTTTCCAGGGCCATTTTTTTGCGAAAGAACCCCAAACATCTGTTCAGAAGGGTGTTTTACAGTCTGTTCAATATGATCTGGTAACAAAGTTTCAACTTCACTTCATCTCACTGCACTTTATTTGTGTCACTCTACAGATAAAAGCTTCGTTAATCAAAATCACCTTCTTCCAGTTGTTAACAGTCCAGGATCGATATTTTTCCCGATGTCCAAGCTAAACGTTTTATCATCATTTTCTGAGTACAAATAGTTTTTTCCACAGTCTAGGCGACTTTCTCAGAACCCTTTTCTTGTAGTTGAGATATCCATTTCAACACCCTTATCCAATAAATCCCTTCAAAAGTCTATACTTGACTCTCTTGGCTTTATTGTTCTATTTCTTACTATAACTTTATCAATTCTTGGAGTAGTTTTCCACTTACGCCCCCATTTTTCTTTTCTTTTTGGAGACAATGATCCAGAATTTTGAAATATTCTTCAAATTCTTGAAACACACAATTCTATCAAACCAACTGTCATAGTTATATCTCTCACAGTCATAGAATTGTGTTCGTTGAGAATGATTTATTTTAGAACGGTTCCTCGGAGTAATATCCATCTTTGAACAATTAAAAATAACACTTGTTACACAGAACACAAAATTGAAATTACCATTTGTCCCACCGAAAGGCTCAAAACTGAGCTTCTGATGCATTAAAATGAATAAATTATAGTCTAGATCGATCTCTAACACTATCTAAAGGGTGATATAACGGTTTTGAGATTGTTCGGGATATCAAAGGAATCACATATCAACTCAAACAAGAAAAAAAAGCTTCTCCCAATTAATTCGAACAGTGTAGTAAAGAAAATTTTCTGGAATTAGTGTCGTAATATAAGTATCATGAATTGTATTCATAAGTATCTTTATATTTTTTTTATCTTAATTCAGTGATGATGGCATCTTTGCTGGAATTTTTACTTTCCAAATTCTTCGTGAATATAAAGAATTAAGTGCCAAATTCAAGATATAAGTACATATACTCAACACTTTTTGCATTGCTTATTTACACGATTTGGAAATTATACTTTTAATGAGGACAAAATGCATCAATTAACTGGAAGAAAATGCTTTTAATATCACATTAACCAAAACTTACCGTACAACTTGTATAAGATGTAGGTAGAGTTTAGAAGAGTTTTGGTGTCCAAAAGT
This sequence comes from Trichonephila clavata, assembly GCA_019973975.1. Taxonomy (NCBI): domain Eukaryota; kingdom Metazoa; phylum Arthropoda; class Arachnida; order Araneae; family Nephilidae; genus Trichonephila; species Trichonephila clavata. Next base: position 167,523 of record BMAO01035685.1, on the reverse strand, counting down.
AAGGCTGAAAACACTTTTTTTTTCACAGTAATTAAAGATTATCCATTAATAAAATTGATAAGACTCTTAATATATATGTTTTAAAAACCAAAAAAAGCATATACTCGCACACAATGATACCCTCTAGTTTAGAATAAATGGTGCTTACCATTAGATTAGCACCCACAATATTCCTTTTTCCCCATATGGTTATGCTAGCATTTGCTTTCTCAAATAGTATTATATTTTTGTACCAAAATTTGATGCAATAATTGGAATGTTTTTTTCCACTTATCGCAGATTTTGTGTTTATGACCTTGAATTTTTTTCCAATGCATACACAGAATTTTCAAAAAAAAAAGAACATTTTTTGCTGAAATTTATTTTAAGCACAGCAAAATATACTGAAAAGCATTTCATTCACTCAAAATGCAATTACCAGGCCAATATAATTATTAAAGTTAAGCATAATTTATTCGGTAGATATTTCTAACGTAGACAGACATTACAATTCATTAACACTCATGTCCAAAATTATGATCACAAATTTGTACTTTATATGTTTTGAAGAATGGGTAGTACAATATCAAACTTCAGATTAGGAAAAGATGAGATCGAGCGTTAGTTTTTGCAGAATTGCTGGGTTGAAACCGTTCAAGCATATGTGAATTTTGCCTCCAGTTTTGATAATATTGCATTAAGACAAACAAGTTACTGTTTGCAGTAAAAATGACCTTTCATAATCGCTTAGATAATTCCTTGAGATGATGAGTAGGTTGGCAGGCTTCAAAGTGGAGTCTCAAGTGGTTACAAAGGATGATGGTTACAAAGGAACCGAATGAGATCTCCCGGTTATTGAATCAAATCCAAACAAGTAGTACTGTCACCAGGGAAGTCTACCAAGGTCTTCTCAGAGCATCGACATCTAGACAGGATATCTACTTCACATTTAGCGTACGAAAAAAAAGGCATAGAAGATGAACGGATTCTCAGTTTGCTCTTCATTTTGCGGCTGTGTCTGGAAGAAACATTTCCAAGCAGTCTACAGTAGTCTTGCATTTACGCCGGTGGCATAATGTTGAGGAGTCTTAAACCACTGAACGTTTTGGATGTCAACTCTCAGCTCTATAGGGATCACATCCTGGAAACCCACTTAAGGTTTTTCTGGGTGCTATGAGTCCGGAATACATTTTTGCGGACGATAATGCGCGGCAATACAGATCTCACGCTATTGATGAATTTCATGAAGGAGTGTTTATTCACCGTAAGGTTGACCCTCGTGGTCTCTAAATCACAACTATATTGAGTATATTTGGAATGGTATAAGAAGAGCCATTTCCCAGCGTAGTTTCCCTCCTAGAATTCCTCAAGAATTAACTGTCCGGCTTTTGGAAAAACGGGCTTTGTTGCCCCAAATACTTATTGAGACCCTCCTGAATATTATGGCTGCTCGTTCTGAAGCTTGTATAGCAGTTCACAGTGGTCCCACTCCATATTAGATAGTTTCTTCCCGAGGTAAATGCTTTATCTCTAATTCATGATTTCACACTTTTTTATGACTTGTATCTTAATCCACAATTAAAATTTTTATCGTATTGTTTTGGTGCTATATTCTTTCTGAAATTATAATATGTCTATATGCCAAATTTTGTGGCCACACTTTAAATATTTCATCAGTTTCCTCTTTTTATACCTGTGACCCTAATTTTGAACATGATTGTACTTGTAAAAAAATGCGTCCATTATTAATGCGAACAACAAATCATAAATTAATACTATTTACAAAATTTTTAGTTAGATACATTTTTTCTTCTTTTGAAGCAATATGTTTGCGTTTTTAATTTATTTTAATTATTAATTGGATCATGTATTAATTTAATATTAATGATAAAGGGGTTTAAACCGCTATTCATACGAAATGCAAATTCAAGAAATTTAAAGTATATCAACACAAAATTTATTAGCAATATATTATACAGCACAAAGGTAAAATGGTGAAAATAGAGCTTTCTGAGTGAGTGAGTGAGTGAGCGAATATTAACGTCCCACTGTGTGCAGCTACACGGGGGCTTTTTGGGGACGGTTCACGTAATTTTGAACCATGGTCAAGTGACGTGGACGACACCTGAGCTGGCACCCCCTCTCCTAACTACCACACTACACCAACGGGAGGACGTTTGAGCTCTCGACAGGTTTAACATGCATCGCACCCCTACACGGAGGGTCTTTAGTGATAATGGGATCAAACTCATGACAATAGGGCTTTCTGAGAAGTGAGGAAGGGGATGAACTCAGTACTGAGTGCTGTCTTAACGATTGGCAGTTTCCACTGCTACATTTTTCGATACTGAATCAAAGAGGCTTCAGATGTCTTCTTGAGATTTGGTCACCCATGCTGCCTTTACAAATCTGAAAATTTGTTCTCGTGTAGAAATGGATGATTTATGCCTTTTCGGTCATTCTCCGGTCAATGAGATCACATATTCGATAGTTGATAGATTGGGAGAAGAAGTGGGTGATAGTAGCTATGCAATCTGGATATTGAAAACCTTGAATATTACTTGCGTTCATCGTTTATATTACTACTTATACTATACAGGGCGTTGCCCAATTCGACCGACAAATTCAGAGGGAGATAGTAAGCAGTATGAAGACGACAAATAACATAGAAATTGGGAGCACAAATCAAATTTAGACAAAGTAATTCGAAAAGCAGTTATGAATGATGTGGTGTCGAGTGGAATGAAAAAGGAAATAAGTGGTTAAAAGTACATTTCTTAGACGTAAAACATGTTTATAACATTAAAAATGCCACACAGCTCGACGTCAGAAATACAACGATAAGTGAATGTCACAGGACTTGTATGAATTTGCTGACGCGTAAGATAGTAGCATTGCCGACTACGACGGACGAAGGGTTGTCCGACATGATCAAACAAGTCTGGTGTGCTTATCTGGTCAGCTGAAGTGACGATGATCCCTGCCGTGAGATCCTTCACTATAGTTACCACCAGCGTCTCATACACAAGCGATTTCAGGTTACCCCAAATGAAGAGGATTGAGGAGCGTAGCGGTCAAGCAACTGGTCCACCGTGTCCAATTCAAAATCCGGGATATGAAGCCCTGCAATCGAAAAATGTCCTGGTGCACCATTATGCATGAATCACGTGCAGTGACCGATAATGCGGGAGGGTATGCTGTAGGAAAATAAGGTATTGCGCCATTGAGGCATTCGGGCCTGCCGTCATTTGGCTACTGCTCTCGTTGTCTGGCTCATCGTCTTCCAAATGGTTACTATTTTAACGATTTTTATCTAAAATAAATAAACGTGGTAATAGATCAATAGTAGATTATAACCATACAGAAGATCTACAGTAAATTTCATAGTTTATAGCTAAACGTAGCTTACGATCCCATGTTCTTTGAAGATTTGTCGCCTCTATGGTACTTAGTATCCACCCTCTGAATTTGTCGGTCGAATTTGGCAAAACCCTGTACACAAACATTTATTCAAATATTAATGGGAGAAGACTATTGATGACAAAACGCGTACTTCTTAGCCATGGTAAAATGACGAGGAAAAGAGAATTGACATACCACTCTTTATCCATTCATATAAAGCCAACGTTCGAAATTAGAGGCTCGTCTGATATAACGTGAATTACCCTACCCCTTTCATCACGCCCAACAGGAGATTTTCAATGGTATCAAAACAAACAATGCTGTGGGAATAACGTAAATTGCAAACAAAACTTCTTAAGATTCCCTCATTTGATTTGACTTTACTCGCTGATGCAATACGAGGGAAAAATGTGACGGACCCCTTAATTTTGAATTTGGGTCATGTGAGAAGGATGATAAATGAGCTGATGTACTACTTTCCAAATCTACACTTCACACCACTGGGAAGAATTTAAACCTCAACAGATTTAAAGTGCAGTAATTCATCTGTATGGGTATTCAATGGCACCAAGAATCGACTTCGAGATACGACACCAATTAATTAATGTGGATGTTATTATTTACTGTCGCCGCCATAACGTCTGGCACGAAAGCTGCCAACTATGAACACATAAGAATCCCACAAAATCACACCTACAGCATAGTGCAAATTAATTGGGAAAAACATATTTTTTAAGAAAATTGTTCTTTTTCGGGGATTTTCTACCTCAAACCGATTTTAACTGCATTTCCTTACAACGCGTGACTGCCCTTGACTAGTCTAAACCAATCTGAACACGTGATCATGGCATATCAAAAATGTTTCCACTTCAGTTGCTGCAAGAAGGGGTCGCTTATGTGAATTGTCTCCTTCTGACATTTATTCAAAAAGCTGGATATAACTCCCAGGAAAAGGACTAGAATTGTTACCCTTAGTCAGCATACTGCTATGACTGTGAGGGATATTGCTGCAATAGTTGGAGTTAGAAAAACTAATGTTTATATATAGGAATTACTAATCAGCAAAAAACTTTGGACAGTGTCTCCAAAATGAAAGAGTAAATGTGGACGCAAACGTAAGATCACATCTCGAACAGAAAATTTTCTTTTATGAAACAGTACAATGCATCCTTACAAAACCAAGTAGAGATCTTCAGATATAATTATTACCTACTATATAAGCGGGGATTCATTGACAGCTCGACGAAGGTTTACTGAAGCTGGTTAGAGAGATTCGAAATAAAATTAATCGGAAAACACTTATTAACACCTACAACGAAGAAAAAACATTTGGATTGGGCCAAAAAATATCAATCCTAGATGCACAAAATTGGATGGAGGTTGTATTCATGGACAAAATGCATTTTCTTGTGCAAGGGTTACGACCAAAATTTGTCAGGCTAAATGGTGAAGAACTCTTCAGGGGGACAACATCTTTTTCAAACAGATAAACACCCTCAGAAACAGATGTTTTGGGTTTATTTTAACTCTGGGGGATCTAGCATCTTAGTATCAGTTGAAGGGATGAGGAACTCTAAGCAATATATTTCTATATTAGAAAGTAAATTTGTGCGTATGATGCAAACGTTCAATGGTGGTGTTGGTATCTTTCAACAAGATTTTGTCCCATGCCATACTCTTAAGCTAACAACGAATATTTTTCAAAAACAGAAAATAATGATTTTGGATTGACCTGGTAATTCTCCTGAAGTAAATCCCATCGAAAATTTATGGAACATTATAAAGAGAGGTGCGAAAGAGAGAGTAAGATGGTCTTTTCAACAAAGAAAACAATGATTCAGAATGCTATAAAAGTTTGATTTCGTGATAACAAGATCACACATTTATGTTCTAATTTAGTGTAATCCACGCCAATACATGTACAGGATCTAATCCAAGCTAGACAATGGCATATTTTGTACTAGTTAACATATACTAATTATACATCATATGCGAAAATGTTTGTGTTTGTCCCAATTAATTCACACAATACTGTATATATATATATATATATATATATATATAATATATATATATATATATATATATCATATATATATATTGTATATTTATTTTTCTTTTCAAATCTGCCTGTTCCTTTGAAATTAAAATTTAAGAATAAAAATAGATTGTGTGTGTGTGTGAAAATTCCATTATATAAATAATAAAATGTTATTATAAATAGTCAGACCCAGACAACTATTATATTTAATTTTTTTTTCTTTTAAAAATGGTTGATATAAAATTGGGGGGGGGGATAAAACAACATAAGCTATGAATTACTACCCAAATATAAAATTTTGACATAAACCTCCAGCAAAGCAAATTTACAGAACTACTATTTTTCTTCAACAAGCCAGTGCAATGTAGAATAAAATTGTTTTTTTCGTCTAACTATACATTGGATTTTTATCTTTACAATACATCTATAGAATTTTTTTAGTCATTTGTAAGGATATATCAGCACTGGACATTTTTTATTCATCCGACAATAAATAACTTCTTTTGAAATGGGAAATATCAAATGTCCAAAAAGACATACTTCCTTCTTCAAATATATTTTCCAATACGTATGATAAATTTTTATGATTATATTTAAATTTTTGGATCGTGCTGTGAAAAGGAATTTTTCTATTATACTCTTCAAACACATTTTACATTATCAAAGACTATAGAGCATTTTGTATTAGTAAAAATGTGTAAAGCTCCATATTTTAGTCTGAAGAGTCAAAATAGTTCATGAAATAGTCTTGTATATGTTTTTTGAATTACCTTTCTTTCTAAATTAGTTTCTTGAATTTATCGTGAGCGTCTCTGCTTAGAATTCTGAAATCGAATGATAGTTTAAATTTTAGTCTTATCAAATCTTTATTAAGCAATAATGGTGGGGCTCGCATGGTAATAAAGTTTCCACACTGCATGAGTTGAAATTTCACGTGTAGGTTTTATTCTGAGTTTCCGTTTTTAAATTTTAAATCAGGTGTTCAATTTACAATTTTAAGCTTTAATCTTGATCTAAAGGTTTTGCGTCTACAACTGAAATATTGTACCGTCAAAAACAACAGCAGATGGTTACCTAATACTATATGTTTTCTCTGACTGGGTTCACTGCAAAATGTCATGCATACAGCTTCACAGCGGCATAAGTTTAAATTAAAATGTTCAATATCTTTCTTCCTCACTCTCTTTTAGAGTAAGTAATATCTTCCATTTGGAAAAAAAATTAAATATATTAATATATTTTGGTACTGAAACTGAAAATCAATGTGTGTGTGTGTACTAAAATCATTTGTCAAAATAATAAATGTTTATAGCAAATACATCCAACCAACAAGAAAATGACACAATTCTGAATATTAGGAAGAACATGAGGTTTATTAAAAGAAAACACCAATGGATTAAACTGCAAAACTGTCATATTTTAGAAAACTGTCCCTGACTTAGAGCAGTAATGTAGGGTTAAGCTTGTTTAATAGGATTCTAATATACGTAATCTTTTTTTTTAAAAATCATATACAACAGCAGAAGGAAAATAAAAAAATAACGAACACCAAAAATATGGAACATTATTACGCTTAAAATTTACACATGTATTCAAACAATATGATAATATTTAAAAAAAAGGCACATTTATAACAAGTATGCTGTATAAATTGAAATAATATCGTATTAAAATCAAATAAATGTAACAATCGTTATATAAAAAAAACCTAAAAGAAAAGTTAAAAAATGGAACAATGAAAGAAACGTTGGTTGAATATATAGCACTGCACACACACACACACTAGTGCATTGATGTGGCTGCTTCGCGCCAGTTTATGTTAGAAAACAGTAATGGTCCAGTCTTGCATGTTATTAACAGGGTACATATTTGTGTATTAAAATATTCGTGCTAAGAATACAAAAAGTAAGTTAATGTGTTTTTTAATAATCTCAATACTTTGTGTTATTGAATAATGCATTTACGTATTTAGAAGAAAACTTGCATTTACATTAAGGCTATTGTATAACCTATTTTAATTATGCAGTTTGTTCTAATACTTGCATATTGTTATTAAATTTTAATCCAAAGTAGCCGTGTAGTATCACTTTATAGAAAATATCTGAAATTAATTTGGCTCTTTAGTACTATGCACAAATACCTGGGGATATGAATGAACAAATTTCATAAATGTCTTATGCTTCCAGTAGGGGAACACAGTTGGCATTGTAGGCAACCCTGTGTCTAGAAGCGTTTGAAATATTTTATAGTTTCTGGAGGTTGGCAGATTTTACGTGCACCTCTAATCCGAGCTTGAAAAGGAATTTATTTGCAAACAATTCACTGTCCTATTGAAGGATCTAAGGACACTAATTTGTGAACCATGATATGTTACGTGATTAGCTCATTAAGTTTTGCTACACATACCATGCGGGTATCCTCATGTATGCCATAAAACGATTGACATGAAGTTCAGTTGAGATCAGTCGTTATGGTTATCTATGAAGGGAACAATAGTTCTCCAATTTGTTAAATTTCTTAGCATATTAGATTAAACATTTGCTTCGTCGTGTGATTTGTAATTTATGAGCAAGACTTCCATGGTAAAACCTCTAGAATTGACTCTCCAAAACACATATAATATGATCTCTACTATCCAGATATATTCTTTCTCATAACATTAATCAGGTGTATTTTCACACATTAGTTTTTAAAGAACTCAAACAACATGATAAATGTAATTTAAAACAGCAACAACTTTTGATACGAAAAGAATGACTGATTATTCTCACTGTAATGTATTTCGAAATTTCAGTCATTTTGTACAAATATTTCTTTCATTATTATTTAGCGTATATATATATATATATATATATATATATATACTGCTGGCCACCGTAAATACAACACAAAGAAAGACAAGAGATAGCACAACAAAATTTATTTTGTAGATAACATGTTGACCAAGTATCAAATGATTAAATTTATAGACTTATGTGAAGTGTGGTTCCTGCCAGAATCAGTAGCCAGAGTACCCAGAGTGCGGTGATCCATTGTTGGAGATCACCGCAGCCACAAGCCTCGGCATTGATTCAAAGAGACTTTGGATGTGTTCTTGGGGTACAGCAGACGAAGCAGCTTCCACACGTTGCCAAAGTTGATCTGGTGAGGCAGATGGGGGTGTAATCTGGGTCAATCGTTGAGCAAGAATGGACCACATGGTTTCTATCGGCGAAAGATCCGGAGAGCGAGCCAGCCAGGGAAGCAATTCAATCTGGTGATTGACGAAGAACCTTTGGACAAAGCGCGCCATGTGTGGTCGTGCATTATCTTGTTGAAATTTGGCTGTCGCCAAGCCCTGAAGGTAAGGAAGGACAACTGGCTCCAACACCTCCGAGATGAAGCGCTGGCTGTTTAAAGTACCAGCAATGCGTACTAGAGGAGTGCGAGAGTGATATACAATACCGCCCCATACCATATTACCGGGTACAGGACCAGTGTGGTGGTGCATAACGCAGCTGTTCAGCATCCTCTCTCCACGGTGTCTCCAGACTCGAATCTGACCATCGTGGTGTTGCAGACAGATGAGTGACTCGTCAGTAAAGACAAATTCGTTCCATTCTGCCGCCCACATTCTTCTTTCATCGCACCATTGGCGGCGGAGACGCTTGTGGTTCTGCGTCAAGGGTAGACCAAGCGATGGTCATCTTGCGAACAGACCACTCTGCTGTAAACGGCGTCGAATAGTACGCGCAGACACTGAATGATGCGTTACAGACTCAGTGTGCTGTGCTATAGTTCGTGATGTGACTGAGCGAACCGACACTGCCATGCGCACACTTCACCGGTCCTCACGTGAAGTGGTGCAGTGAGGTGGATGCGACAGACCACGTCGGTCCGTCATACACTCCTGCATCCAACGGTCACATATCTGCATTACAGTTGTTTGGTTTCGTCCAACACGACTACCTATTTCCCTGAAAGATAATCCACAATCTCGGTAGGCCACTATCCTTCCTTCCTCTGTCGAACTCGGATATTTGATCAAAAGCTGATCGCTGTTTTCTACGAGACATAACTGATCGTTTTTTGAAAAAAACCACAAGAGAAAAACACAATTGTCGAACTTAAAATCATCGAAATCTGTAAACCTTAAATAGTGCTTTGTAGTGGCGCCACAGGCGTGCGTGATGTGTGTCTGAGCTGAAATTCTAATCATTTGCATATCTCACCTCCGCTAATGCATGTAGTAAAATTCACGTTATTTGCGTGCTTCCTTCAGGGTGCTGCATTTACGGTTTATATATATATATATATATATATATATATATTATATATATATATATATATATAATCAAAATTTCTCTACAAGAGAGAGATGAACCACATGATCAATACATAAAAGAATATCAATTGCCAGATAACAATACAACAGAATTTAGAAGGAGATATGAAAGCTTGAAAGAACAGAGCAAAATACAAAAGAATGGATGCTTCAGTATTATCAACATTGCTGACTTAGGACAGCTAGTATACATAAAATTTTTTTAAAAAATCCTTCTGTATAAAAGTGGGGTTGAACATGTTTTTTGGCCAGCCAACCTTCCCCCTTTTTTGTTAATAATACCGAGCAAATACCAATTGGAAATAATGGATAGGAAATCTAAATCCATTATAAGGAAGAGGTAACTTACCCAAAAATTGCATACTGAAATGCAGAGCCCGATATATATATATATATATATATATATATATATATATATATATATATATATTATATATATATATATATATATATATATATATATATATATATATAAACCGTAAATGCAGCACCCTGAAGGAAGCACGCAAATAACTTGTTACTTTTTTAGATACATCGATGATCTAATTATTTTCAGTAATAAAGTTGACTTTACTCCTATATTTGATTATTATCCAACCTACCTGTGAAACTATTAAAAACCAATTGCAATATAGAGTCAGCAAATTTCCTTGATCTAGAATTAAAAGTTGAAAATAATATGCTAAAAAGTAATATTTTTGATTTTAATGTTATAAAAATGCCATATTGGAATAGTACCCTTCACATTTCAATTTTTAGAAATATCATTCTAAACTATATAAAAAGAAATAATGATTTAGTATCTGAAGAAGTATTGAGAATTAATAATTATAAAAAATTCTTTCAAAGTTGCCTAGACTATAACTATCCAGCTAATTTTATTTATAAATATATGTCATCAAAGTTATAGCTATTCAATTATTTTTATTTTAAGTATTCATTTCTATTTATTTTATAGTATTTAATTTTATTGTTATATTTCTTAATATATTTAGTCTATATAGTATATAATATTCTTAATATATGCTTATATTAAGTTTAGTTACTAAAAATATACATAGATGGCGCCTTTATTCTTAGTATTGCTGTGTTTTTTTTTTGATGCAGTGAGTCAGTACATTAGTGGAATCTGTATACATCGGGTAAGATTAGAGTTTCTTTGCTCATTTGCATTATTGTTAATTATGGTTATATTCATTATTAACCTCTCTTGCAAATATTTTTATTTATACATATTTATATTTGTCTATTTCTTCCGGATTCCTGTGGTAATTTAATATTGCAATTTCTATTCTATTGCTGTTATATTCACCCACGTGGGTTTTAGGCTTTTGCCTTAGTTTATACTGGAAGCTATTATGTAGAAACAATTTCTGCTGCAGGAGAAGGTTGAGATCTCACAAACAATGTTTAATCCTGTTTCACTGTCCTAAACCAGTGACAGCTCGAGAAATCATAATAGTTTTCCCCTCTAGATACATTTCTTTTTGGTTTGTCATGGTTCCATGTTCTTGGTTCTTCCGGTCTGATCTTAGGATGCTTGGGATTTATTAGTCTTCTTTTGAATTATTTACTGCTATATATATATATATATATATATATATATATATATATTTATATATATATACATATATATATATATATATATATATATATATATATATATATATATATATATATATATATATAAGCACGCGATGAAGTTATTCTATTTTGTTATACATGATTAAGGTGACATTTATTATAACTTATGGAGGCGTGTCAAATAAAGCATCTAATTTAATCGCAGCTTATTATTTAATTTGCGTTCATACTTTTAATTTATTTCAATATTAATTGCTAATTTGCATTGATAAGTTAACGTCATTCTAAGAAGCTACATGGTGGCTTTTTGTGGACGGATTTTGAAATAATATCTTTTGGTATAAGACGGGTATTTAAAAAAATATAGTGGATGTTGTATTGTAAAATAATAAAATTCCTTATTTTATTTGAAATATGTATAAAGGAAAATATTTTAAAATTTTCTAACATTGTAATTTGAAATAAAAATAATATTCATACTTTTTTTTTATTTATTATTGAAATCTTATGGCGATGGACAAACATATCTCAACTAAATTTTAAACGTTATCCTCATTCTACGTAAAGTGAATATTATTATCAAGAAAATTTTTAATCAAAAGAAAAAGTTAAAAACAAATGTAATACACAAATATTTTCTAACACTTGCAAAACGATCAGTACCTGCTTGGCGTATTTTTAAAATTCTCACCAATTCATGTAAATTGATGGAAAATGCATTAAATTTTTGTTATAACTTCATCATAAGGATGTATGTATGTGACGTATGGATTTATGTATTTAAGGAATAAATATATAGTAAAGAAAGGAAGATATATAAAATCTTTCGCAGGTTTTCAGGATATTCTTGAATTTTTTTTTCAATTTACTTTGAGGTAAATTAGCGAGTGCCGCCACTAGAGGGTGCCCCAATGAAATGGCTCTCACATTTGGGGGCTTTCAGTGTATTCAAAGGCTAAGTTGACAATAAGCAGCCCATTGGGTTGAAAATATTGAGGTAAATCGATTATTTATCAATTAATCAGATTTTATGTCAGCAGATTTTAAGATTTAAAATAGCTACATTTGTGCAATAGCATACTTGAAAAGTAAAATTATTTTCTACTGCAAAACAAAATAAACGAATAAAATCTCTTAGCTTCCCTTACATATTTTATTAATTAGAGTTTTAAGTACATTTTATCGAAAAAAACCTTATCGAATTTTAAAATTTTGGGGGTAAATTGAAGCATTGAATACTACTGTGTGTTTTTGGCTATTTGTGGTAATTTCTTTAAAGTCACTAAACTGTCTACAAGTTTACCAGAAAACTTTTTTATTGAAATGGTTAACCTTAAAAAATAAATGAACAAATTAATAATCGAAACCAAAAGTATTCCCAATTTGTCATGTATTCTATATTTCTGTTTTAAGCATCACTTTCTTCGAATGCTACAAAATGCAAAGAATTGCAAAAAAATGAGAATAATTTACATCCTATACAAAACAACGCCTTAATCTCGTCGTAGTCTAACTTTGTGACATAGTCAGAAGACTTCAAATATCCGTGCTATTTATTATTCTGAGTTCGTAACGACTGTCAGCAGCAAAAATTGCATTGATAATTGCATTTCACTCCTAGAACATTTGATCTTCAATATTATTTGGAATATTGAAATTGCACACAAATTACATCTTCTTTGTTCGTGTTCCTAGATTCCTTGTTGTGTTAAGTAAATGTATTATTAGAGTTCACATTTCAAAAATTAGATTTAATACTGAAACAGCACCTTACGATCTGGCTGAAAGTTTATTTATATGTTTCAGGAAACATTACTTAATTCTACTTTAATAGTGTAGCATAAATATTCAAGTTGCGTGAGAGTATTTAATAAGCATTTAAAATATATAATAATCTATTTTATAAACTGCGTGAAGTATTTTATTTCACGCCATTAATGTAGCCGGAAGTAAAGGACGAATGTAATATAATTGAATCATTTTTAAATATGAAGAATTAGTCAGTAGAACAACATTTCAGAACAACGTATCAATTTGTAAAAATTATCACGTTGAATATCTATAAAAATTATTTCAGTACAAGTAACGATCTGCATTTCTTCGTAAATATAATGGTGTTAAATTTATTTCCAACACATGTATTGGTTTTAAATGGGATTTTAATATTGATATACCTAGTTTCTTCACAAAACGGATATTAAAATGTCAATGAAACACAAAACAAGAACAATTACTATTATCTTTCCATTATAAATATTTTCAACTAAGAAATTTTCAAGCATATATTAGTATTTTAATAAATGCAATAAAGTGATTTTCTATCTAAATGCTTCCATCTTCTTTCAACACTGCTTAAGAAATCACAGAATTTGTATTTATTCCTAATTTTAATGTTATAAGTAAATGGTGTTTATATATAACGATGTACAACAGTAACCCGAAAATATTTCATCAGAAAATTGCTTGATGATAAATTAATTTTAAAACATACAATCGCCTATCAAGAGTAAATTTCTGTCCAATGATTTAAGTAAAATTTATAAAATTCTACTTTAACTTTAGAAATTACAGGTAAATTTAATAATTCGAAGCATAATTTCGCTATTTTTCGATAGTTTATCGTGTTCATGGGAAATGGTTAAAATAAAAAAATATACGGTATATCTACATAATATATGTTTTAAAAATATATTGTGTAACATAAAATTTCGCGATGTTATTTTTTTAATGTAATAAATATATATTTATTATTCTAAATTACCCTGTAATAGCAGTTTGAAACCTAAAATCGAAACTTACTTAACTATCGACCTATAGGAGATTGCTCTTACATTATATGTTTAGTAAATGTTTTTCTTAAAATTTTTATTACCTAAATAAAATAAAAAATTATAAGCTTGTATAGTTATATATAAGTATATATGGATGTAATAGTCAGAAATGTCTTTTAGATACATTGTAAAGCACTCGTAAGTTTTATTAAATATAAAGCAAAAAATCATAAACTTCAAACAATGTAAAAATACAAAGTAAAATAATGTTAATAAGGCAGATTACAGATTTACGTAATGTTGCCTAAGTTAGAAAAGTATTGTGGATGAACTATATAGATTGTTAGGTTTCGGAGTTATGGACATGTTACAACACTTTTCCACTTATATGAAATGTAAAATAAATTCGACAGAAAAAAAATAATAAAAATAGCTACGAGTAACAAGTGTTTAAATGAACTAAAAAAATGCATACATATATATATACATACAGCGGTGGTCAAAATCGTAGACACTTTTCAAATTTGTTATATTTTTTTAAGTTTGTATATTTATAGAAAACCTTATGTTGCAAAGTATTTTATATCATTTTAAAGAAAATTTAATACTAAATTCAATACTAAAGACAAAATTCAAATGCTTCGAAGGCAAAAAAAAAATATATTACAACAGCTATCGATATACATTACATACCGTTGATATCAGTGAGTTATCAGTGCTTAGTGGGGTAGTTCCAGGAAACAACTATATCCTCAATTAGTTCCTTTTTATTTCATGGGAAACTCATTCTGACAAGAGTATTCAAAGAGTGCAACAAATTTTTGATAAAATTGAGTTCAAGACAGCTTTCTGACCAGGACAACAACTCAGTAATCTTAGATCGAGATATCAGTGCTTCGATTACTTTACTGTATGGAAAGGAGCAGAATCTTGCTGAAAAATAAATGAAGTATTGTTGGTAAATAGATCCCTGATGGAAGGTAGAAGTCTGGATTTTAAAATGGTGTCAATGTATTTTTTGACATCCAGTGTCCCATCGATGATATGAAGGTGACTGATACCATCTGCTGACATTCATGACCAAATCATAAAACTATGTGGGTACTTCCCTTTTGCCTGGATTTTTAGTCAGCATGTAGAATTTTTACTATTTTGCGTCTTATATATTTTCGGCAATAACTACCGAATAACGATATCTTAGTTTATTCGCTCCATCTAACTCGTGACTACTAATGAGTTGTCCAATTAATGTGTTCCCTTGACCACTGTAGTCTTCTCAGCACTGCAGTAAACAGAGATAAAGTTTTTTTGTGGAATTCCACCTCTTAGTCTAACATTTGCTAATGTTTTCCTGATTGATTTTGGATTGACAAAAACACCAGCCTTATTCAAATAACTTCTGAGCGTTGATGACATTCTTTTATCTTGAAGTCGCAGTATTTTTGTTCTTCTGTCATCAACAGTTGGGGTGCAACTTTTTCGGACTTTTCCTGCAATGTTTTTTATTAAATTGACTCTTGACAATTTTCAGCCTCCAGATGTAGTCACAGAAACACCCATCTCTCTTGTAATTTTCATTCATTAAAGGCCACTTTCTCATCACACATCTTTTTCTGGGTGTCCAAGCGACTGTTTTATTTGATGTCAACGCTTTCTGACTAAATATTATTGTTTTCCTTGCCAGGAAACTGTTTCGACCTAAATCCTATCGAAAACTTGTGGTACCATTTGAAAACTCTTGTAAGAATGAGCTACCCATGAAATAAAAAGGAACTAATTGAGGATGTAATTGTTTTCTAGCATCATGTAATAACGAAGCAAGAGCTTAAAACTATTTTCAGCTTAATGAAACATCGATGCGAAGCTGTAATAAAAAATAAAGGCTACCCCACAAAGCACTGATAGCTCACTGCTATCATCAGTATTTAATTTATATCGTTAGTTATTGCAGCATAACTTTATTTATGTTGCAAATATTTGAATTTTGTTTTTGTATTGAATTTAGTATTAAATTATCTTTAAAATGATATAAAATGCTTTGCATTTTGAGCCAAGTAACAGTTTTTATAAGCATGCAAACTTGAAAAATATAGCAGTTTTAAAATGTGTCCACAATTTTGGCTATCACTGTATATATATATATAGAAAGAGAGATATATAATTCATAATAATTATATATAGTATAATTATTATGAATATAATTAAAAATAATTCATAGTTATATATACAAATACTGGAGAGATAAATAATAGTGTATATTAATTTTTAATCAGAGCAGTAGTATATATATACACTGCTGGCCACACAAAAAGCATTATTCCGAAAGAAGCATGCATTGGCGGTGATGAAATATGCAAATCATTAGCATTATAGCACAGACGCACATCACGAGCGTCTGTAGCGGCACCCCCAAGCTCTTTATAAGGAGAGAACATATTGGCGATTTGAAGTATGGCAATTGTTTTATCGTACTTTTTTGTGTAAGTTGTTTACCTATGTCTTGTGGAAGACAGCGAAAATATTTTGAGCAAGTTTCTGAATTCAGCCGAATAATACTAGTACCCTAGTGAGATTGTGGATTATCCATCAGAAAAATCGGTCAACGTGTTTCATCCAAGCAACAGTGATGCGGACATGTCATCGTTGCATACAGGAGGAATCGACGCACCGACGGGGTCGATTGCACTGACCTATGCACCGCTGCTCGTGATGACAGATGGATTGTGCGCATGGCAGTGATGGGTCACGCAGCCACATCACGAACCATTGCTCAACGGATTCAGTCTGTTACGCATGGTTCGGTGTCCACTCATAACATT
This sequence comes from Trichonephila clavata, assembly GCA_019973975.1. NCBI lineage: Eukaryota > Metazoa > Arthropoda > Arachnida > Araneae > Nephilidae > Trichonephila > Trichonephila clavata. Next base: position 150,603 of record BMAO01035685.1, on the reverse strand, counting down.
CGACGCCGTTTGCAGCAGATGGAAATTCCCGCTAGGCGTCCATTGCTTCGTTTACCTTGACTGGAAACCACAGGCGTTTGCGCCGCCAATGGTGCTATGAACGGCGCACATGGACAACAGAATGGAACGAAATTGGGTTAACTGATGAATTCCGCTTCTGTCTGCAACATCACGGTATTCAGATTCGATTTTCGAGATACCGAGGTGAGAGTCTGATCAACAGTTGCTTTAAGCATTGCCACACTAGTCCTGCACCCAGAGTCATGGTTTAGAGTGGTGTTGGATTTCACTGTTGCACCCCTCTAGTACGCATTGCCAGGACACTGCACAGTCGATGCTGCATCTCTGAAGTGCTGGAGCCTATGGTCCTCTCATATATTCAGATCTTACCATCAGCCATACTTCAACAGGGTAATACGTGACCACACGGGGCATGTATTCTTAAAGAGTTATTCTTTACCAATCAGATTGAATTTCCTCCTAGGTCTATTTGTTCTCCCGATCTATCGCTAATCGGAAACGTTTGGTCAGCGCTTTCATTGTGACGAAATCGGAATACATTACCCCCTACTACACCAGATCAACTTTGGAAATATGTTGTAGCCGCATGGACTATTTACCCCAAGGATACATCCAAAGCATCTTTGATTGATGTAATAAAACAATTTCGATAGATGATTTTTAGGGTACCATATCACCTTAATTTTTTTTTACAAATTTGGATTTGAGACTGCCCTGCTTCTAGCCTGTCAACAACTTGCAACCTCATTCTGTTATCTTCACGTCTCAAGTTGCTCCTTTTTACTGTTTGAATTTTAATTTAACCGATTGCTGAATAACACAACAAAAAGAGCAATGAGGTGTGCTAGCGAACGCGGAGTTAGGCACGCGCGCTATTAAATCCCGTTTCTCTATTACCTCCACCCACACACACGTATACGCTTATATATTTAACATACAAGATGTGCATCTTTGTATCGAAGTAGTATTTTTAAATTTCGTTCAATAGCTTTCATAAAATTCGACATAACTAGCAACTTCTCGTAATTTTGTGTGAACTCCAGTGTAAATATAATATTGCAATTAGTTTGGTGAATTACTGATATCTTTATGAGAGGAAAACAGTTTAACATTTACAGGACATGCATTGTGTATTCATTACCTTAAAAAAAACTTGGCTCATTAATTATTCAAGAAATTCTTTCTCATCTTAAATGCTTTTACACTGTGGGGTCTGTCAGATTCTGGGAATGCTTATCCTTTGGATGAATTCTTTTTTGAGACTCAAGATGAAGATAGAAGTTTTTTTTCCTTCCTCTTACTATATTAACGGCTAAGATCATCATCGTTGTAGTGATAAATAACATACTGTCTTTTTTGGCAATGTACGAATACTTTGACAATAAAATGACAGAAAGAAAGAAAAGAAAAGAAAGAAGCATAACCAAAATTACCTGCAAAACAAACTGTCTTGTAAAATATAATTATAATGACAGTAGCACATCTGCAGCTATTGTTGATTACGCTTTATTGATTTGAAATGCACAACATGAGAATCAAACAACATAATAAACATGTCAAATCAGCTTAACACATTAAATATGATCCATTTTATCTAATCTAAAACACAATATGTTTATCTTTTTCAATATTTTTACATTAATTTGGAAATAATAACAAAATTTGTTTTTCTCACATCAAATTCAAATATTCTTGAACAGCAACGTTTGTGAATAATTCGGTAAACAATAGAAAGTTTTGGAAATCGTTTCGTTCAATTATTGTTTTACACGCACACATACAACTTATGCATTATGCATAAGCTATCGTACTCATCTTTGAAAAAAAATCATCTTTTATTCTCTCTACGAAAATTGTTATTTGTGACTTTTCTTTGACAGGAAGTTCAGTTAATGTATTTTAAACATGAGTAATAATAAAGTTAGGTTTCTCTTAACAGAAAGAAAAATTACTAATAGAAACAATTCCAAAAATAAATCCCCCAACACAATAACATAAGTATTTATAAATTAAAAAATTATTTAATTCAGAAGAATAGATCTGCCGTTATTTTCCTTTTAAGATAATTTCGAAATATTATGAATTATACTGGACATTATTTACTACTTCCTAAATAAGAGTTGAGATTGTCTAAGATAATATTGTCTGATTATCATAAAATATTGTTGAAACTTAAAGGTTAATAGATGTTATTTAGTTCCTAAATTACCTTTAATGAGTTTCATATTCAACATAATTTCTAAGATAAATTTTATGGCTCTAGCGTGGGCACCATTAGCATTCATAATTGACCCAGTTGACGTAAATGACTGCCAGAATGAGTTTCTGAATCATTTTAACGAAATGAGTTTAAAATATAAGGGTCTTTTTCTGGTATTAAAGAGTTGAATTTTTTCATAAAATCGAAATGATCCACATTCAGAATCCAATTTGCATATATAAAACTGCTATTTAAAAATAAAAATATTGAATAACTCTCATTTAATGATTAAATATTGTTTCTCTAACAGGCGATTAAATAACAATTGTTAGGAAATATTTTCTGATTTTTAATGCTTGGAAAGTAGTGCAGTAGATATAATGGTTTTAGGCAAAACTTGAGGAAGAGGTCTTTCTTCCTAAAATTTAATTCAACGAGATTCAATGGATTTACTTTTCAAGTGAATAGTTAGGATTTAATTATACTTAACGTGTTCAAATTGTTTATTCGATCTTTTATAATTCATCAAAATAAATTATTGGAACGAAATGCAAAACATGCTTTCTTTTTCCATTGAAGTATGTATAGTTTACTTGAAAGCTCTAATTAAGCATTCCATTACAAATAGAAGAATTTTTGATACTTAAGAAACGGAACTGTGCTTGATATTAGAATTTGTTTCATACTAAGTTATATATGTATAAGGAAGAAAAATGATTGAACGGAAAAAAGATTAAACTGCTCAAGCGAGCTCAGAGCCGAAATTATTGCTCTTGTCACAGGTTCCATTACTGGACTCCCTGAAGACGAGCTGTTGCATAATAAATATATTGAAACTCAAAGTATAAATGCTCTTAAGGTGTGAAAATTTGAATTATGGGATGCCAGTTGAGTTGTCGCTCTTATCACTTGGTCGTGCGTGATCAAGTTTGAGAGGTTTTTCACAAAAACGTAGCGTATAGGGTTAATAAAAATTTAGCCATTCAAGTTTTTTTTTCATTATATAAAATTAAATATAGGCTTATATAAATATATATGTCTCAATCCAGATTTGTATTTTAAATTTACATTCAAGTAATTAATATAACTGAACATTCAACGCAAAAAAATTTAGTATCATAGTCAATTCAGTTTTTAGGTCGATATATATTTGTAACAAAACATTTTAATTAATGAAGATCAACAAATGTAAACATAGATGCAAGTTGACTGGATTTAACTTGTAGCTTGTGATTAGAGTTGCAACAAGCAATCACCTTCCTGGTTTCAAATAGAAAAAGAAATGTAGAAAAGTGTGATACAGTGCATTTTTTCATTAAACTCAGTCCAAAATTAAATGTACTTGCAGCTGTAAATGGCCCAAAATTAGCACATTAAAAAAATTGAATAAAACTGCCACTATTTCCAATAACTAATTTTTTTTATGTTCAATGGGGCTGCAGATTGGTATTTTACCATTGGAAACCTACTACAATCCTCGGGAGCTGGTATCTCCTTTTATTGCGGCACCATATAGATGGAATACTAATCTTTTAAAGTATGAATGGATATCAATTGCCACAATGTAGTTTTGACGTTAAGGTTCCACCCCAGAGGGAGGAAACTGAGTTATAACTTTGCGGAAACGAACTATTAATTTAGCTCAGATCACCTGGGGCAGACAGATACTCGTGAGATCTTTTACATGCCTCAAAATCATACGATGTGGACGCTGTTGATTTTTTAAATCATGAGAATCAACCGATTTGCGCAGGGGTCGAACCCGCAAACTTGAGCGTACAAATCCAGTGCCAAGCCAACTAAGCCACCCTCGCGGCATTTTGCCTTATTAAATTTATTGAATGTTTTGGTACAACTAAAACGTTTTCTGAGATTCAAGATTAACTAATGAATCCAATGATTTTTAAAAGGCCAGGCCCTCCGGCATCCTCCACTTCCACAATTTGGCTCTTGATTCAAATTAATTGCCCACCCCTGTCGTTCTTTATTCAAAAAAATTACTAAATGAAAATAAAAAGATTATTTCAACACATTCGCAATGAAATGTTATGAATGTCGTAGTTAATCATGTCCTTTCATATATCATTTAAGTCTAATAATACGAAGTCTTGAAAATTTTAAAAAAAAACAAATATTGAAGTAAATATGTTATTCACCCACACTAAGAATTCTACAGTGATAATCAATTATTCTATCATTGAAAAAATAATGCATGTCATGCAACATGTTTTTAAAAATAATTGTAACTAAAAATATATGTTTTTCACTTCTTTTTTTTGTGTGTGTGTGCAAAATTTGAAAAAATTAAAATTCTTAAATAATATTTTGATTGTATTTAGGCTATTTTAATTCAAATTGCAAGCGCGAAAGAGTAGGTATGTTTCTCTTAATTTTAATACCGTCGAGAGAGGAAATTATATGTTGTATTTTTTTTTGTCAAAGTCTTCTTTTTGTCAAATCAATAATAAATTTTAGACCCTCTTTTCTTAAAAAAAATTTGATTTTAGCGGCAAACTCTTTTGTTTTAAAATTACTATCCTGAGTAATAAAAAAAAGTTTTTTTTTCCTTTTTCTTTTTGCATTTGTGTACGCTAAGCCATCAAATAGAAAATATTTCATCTGTTTGTTGAATAACAGCCTAATGATTTAAGTACTTGGGTTTGAATCGTAAGATTCCAGGATTTCGGGGGAAACAGGTTTCTATTTGTGTTCAATACAAAATATATATTTAATGTTAATAAATTATTTAAATTAGAGGAAAACTATCCAAAAAGTAATAAATATAACTAATCTGCAACAATTTAAACTTAAATGTGCATTTGAATGCTTCAAGAATGCTTTACTTACTACATATATATATACTCGCATGTAAAGATTAAGTTAAAATATTTTTTAAATATGTAATTGAACTAAGAAAAAATATTTGACGTAAAGGTGTTATGGGATATGTCAAATAATACTGATATATTATTTAATAACATATCATGTCGTAATTTCAATACTTTGATACGCTTATATAGATATCTGCTGTCTTCAGATATAATAATTCTGTAGAATGCTAAAAATGCTAATTTATTTTTGTTCTGTTTCAAACGCTTGATTTCTGATTTAATGTCGAGATTGAACCAAATACAGAAGCAAATAAAAATTTCATGCTATTAAAAGAAATCTTGATGGTCGTACAGAGGAACATGAAATACTACATCTGAAAATCTAAAACTATTTGTTCTCTCTGAGGATCTTTTATTAGTTTAACAGCCTCCATTGTACAAGTTGGGCTCATTTTTATGTTTTTCCATTAAAGCCATTACTACTCTCCTATTATTAGAGCCACTTCTTATATTTATTTGTGTTTCTGTAATTTTTCTTTCAAGCAGTTACGATATTGCTTTCAGTAGAGTTCTTTTTCTCTTCTAAAATCCGCTCTTCTCTTTTCTTCTCTTTTCCTTTTGTTTCTATATTTTTGTTATTTTAAGTATAGAGAGAAAGAAATCGGAAATTTTGGAATTGAATGTTTTAGTTTATTCGCAATTATATTGTGTTTTGTTATATGGTTTAGTTTTATTTTTATAAATAATTTCAATGTGTAAAATTTCTACATCGTTTGTAATATCGACATTACATGTATAGCAATTACATAGATTAAGTTTTAGTATTCTGCAAGCATTCAATAAACATATATTGTGTAAATAACAACTAAGAAACATCTAAATTTAAGCAAATAATATGAGTAAACGTAACGAAAATAAAAAGGAATGAAAAATTTTTTATACTTTTATATTTAATAAAGTTATAAACGATATGAAATCCTAGAAAAATAATTATTTTTAAACACATGTTAATAAAATTGCTTGCCTAATTGTATTTCTTGATTGAATTTAATTTAACTTTAGCCATTCTGTCAAGCAACATAAGCGCTATTTTGAACCGAGGTTAAGTGACGAGAATGGCACATAAGCTGGCCCTCCTCTCGGCATCAATGTGCTTCCACGTCACGCCAATGAAATTTTGAAGGATTTTATATGCTTCAAAACCCCACTGCAAGACAGGTCTTCAACAGTACTAGGTTTCGAACCCACGATTGATAACTGCGGTCACGGAATCACGATCGTAAACAATGGACTATCATGGTCACGCATAGTCATGGATATAGTTAATTGTTTGGTATATTTGTATGTGATAACTGATTCTCTTAAAGTATACTAAATACTTGTAATAAGCTCAGGAATGTTTTAATAAAATGTTCATTTTTTCTTTTTTTTCTTTTACTTATTTTATATTTGTTTTCAATAGCATCATAAGCCAGCATTTCTCAATCTGGGGGGAGGGGCGCATCCCTAGGAATCCGTGTTAACACTACAAAGAAGGGAAATAAACATATTGAAATGTCGAAAATAAAAAATAAAAAAAAATTTTAAATTATCAACTTATTAAAAGTAAATAAACTAAAGCTTTCTGGCATAATAAAAATAAAATACACATTTACACTGATATAATACATTTATAAATGTATGGGTACTGCTTGATGTATTTTATAATTAGTTTTCAAAACTAAGTTAAGAACAATTTTAAAAATTATCAATGACCCCGTGTCATATATAAAATTGAGTACAAAAATTAGCACTTCTTAATAATTTGTTCTGTTTATTTTATTAATCCCTAAACTGTTAATTAAAAATTACGCAATTCGCTCACCAATGCCACCGTTTTCCACTTAAGCGTGCGTATGTGATGAATTGAGGGGAGGAATAAATAAGCAAATCCTTTGAAAGAAGTAAAAATCCTTCGATAACACACACTGTCAAGGTATTTTTATTGCATTCCAAAGCCTTCGGAATAATTTTAAGAATAGCAGTTCACAGAAAAGATCACACATCAAAAAGACGCATATTGTCCGGGACAATTAAAACTTTGGCTGCGCGAGGCATTTATACACGCCGGTGGCACTTAAGAGATTAAAGTCGTATTGTAGCTTTAGCGTCCAAGTATAGTATAATTGAATTCAATACATTGTTATTGTATGGAAGAGGGTGCGATGAAAATTATGATTGAATATTGGGAAGCAAATATGGAAAGTTTGAGAAGCACTGCCAAAAGCATTAATTTTAAAGCCACTTTAAGGTTTTATGAGTAAAACTAGTTAAATTGTATTTAAAAATTTATTGATTTAGAAACAGGATCTTTTGTAAAAAGTTTTCTTTTTCTTTTACTTGGAGTGATTTCTAAAATATTCTGTAAGGGCATTTTTGATTTATAAATATTTTTAAAATGTTCCTGTTATTTTTTCTGCCTTTCTATTATTAATAATAAATTTTCCTCTGTTTTTAATTATAACGTGAATATTTGCATTATTAGACTTCTTAATTCATACAGTTGCTGATTTATATATCTGTTTCGTGAATGTTAAAATAGCTTCAGGTTTTCTTTTTTAGAAATCATTAAATCTCTGCATTGAGGTTTAGCCCCCAGACGATTTCCTTTTATTCGTAAAAAAATCTTGAAGGATCAATAAATTAAAAATAAAGCAGCACGAGAATAATTTACCTTTTTTAAATTCCAGTATCAGGTAAGACAGGAACTGATTTAAAATTTTCTGTTTCATATCTGATGCGGTAAGTGTTTCGAAAAATCTACATTAGTATGCATATATTTCTTGAGAAATTTAATTGGATTATAGTGTAATTATGCAAATGATCACAACCAAAACAATGAAAAATTAATCAAATATTTTAAAAGTCAATTATTCTAATCCTTTCATTTTGTAATTTCTTCAAAATGTCAATATCTAGAAGCTTCCTTTTTTTTCATTTTCTTAAGTTACTTCCATAATTAAATATAATTAGAAATTCAAATAATGTCTTAACTTACTCAACTTCTGATTATTTATATTAAATATTGCTAAGAGCAATTTGATAACTCTGGCTATACAAAAGATGTTTACTCAAGAATTTAATTTAAGCAATATGAATGTACGTGAAATTGTTCTATTTTATTTCTTATTTATATAGAGATAATTGTCAGTAAGAAAAGATGAGAAAATATATTTCAGACAGGATGTGCTAAATACATAATAAAGTGTTCTTCATTTTTTTGTTTAAGAACTATTTGTTAATTTCGTAATATACTGAGTTTGGATTGCATTTAAATATTTATGAATATAAACTACTCAAGGAAAATATCTGATCTGATATAAAATATTCTTGCGATCTATCTTTACAAAAGCTTAAAAATCTTCATTTCAATACAAACTGTCTTAATTTTTTTTTTATTTTTCTAAATTAAGGTCTTGGTTCAATTTTATATTTTTATAGAATTTATATTTATTTTATGTCTGCTTTTAAGGTCGTTTTTATAAAAAAAATTGTAGAATTTCCTTTGAAATGTTTTTTCTCTTTAGAAAAGAGCTGTGTAGTAAGAAATGGATGATAAATTTATCTTAATAATTTAGAAATAAATGGTTATCGAGAAGTATGAATTAAGTAAATGGTGTAAATTTTAACACTACATCCATTTTCTTAAATCGAAGTAGACTATCAAAAATGAATTGAAAGAGAAACAAAAATCACAATCAATGAAGAAAAGATGTATTGAAAGATATAAGGAATCTGCATTTTTATTTCCTCAGAAAAAAAGGTTTCGATACTTTTTTCAGGCTTTCTACACTATATTTTTCTTGAAGAATTTGTAATTTAAATGTTTTTTTCAGCAAATAACTTTTTGCGGAACTTTGCATTAATATGGCCGCAAAATGATTAAAATATCTTATTACAGATGTACCATGAATTTGGTAATAAATACTGTATCACATATATCTTAAACGTAATATGTGAAACATTAATAACATAGGTTGTGTGTTCTTTGTTTAGAGTTAAGGTTTTTATTTTCATCTTATTTGAAAATACATTCCAATTTTTCTGCAGACATAAATTCGCTAAGTTCCACATATTACTTACATGTAAATAAAATATATCAGGAAATTAATTTCTTCTTTAAAGAGCTTAAATCAGCGAATCTCAGACTATGGGATGTGCTTTCGTATGGGGGCGTGATAACTGTACGAGGGGGCGCGAGCATATTAAAAAGTCGAAAACAAAAGATCATTCATAAAAGAAATTTGCTGAAAGTAAAAAACAAAATGCATTCCAATATAATAAAAAATAAATTACACATTTACACTGCTTTAATTCATTATAAATTTATAAATGTGTCAGTACTTCGCAACGTATTTTATAATTAATTTAACAATGCTATCTTAAAAACTAGTTTATAATAACTACCAGTGACACACAAGGGGCTCTCTTATCATGTATAAAATTATACACACAAATTAACACTTATCTTTATAATTTGTGCGGTTTATAATTAATTTCTTAACTGTCAATTAAAAGTTACTCGAACTGCTCCCTAATGCTACCATTTTAAACGTAATCGTTGTGGGAAGGGGTGGGGTGGAGAAAGGGAATAAATAAGAAAATCTTTCACAAACACTGTCAAGGTCCTTTTATTGTATTCAAAATAATTTTATGGACAGAAAGACCGTACTTCGGAAAGACATATATATACGTCTGGGGACAATTAAAGCTTTGGCTGAGTGTAACATTTATATACGCCGGTGGTAGTTAAGAGATTTAAGTCGTGTTGTAGCTTTTGCGTCAATGTATAGCAGTATTCAACTAAGTGCATTGTTATTGTATGGAGGGGTGTGGGATAAAAATTATGACTGAATATATGTTTTTTTTTAAAAAATTATTTGCAAAACTCCTCATGCTCCACATTGCATAACATGAGGCTTACAGACGTTAATGGTAACAACATTATAAAATAATTTTTTTTTTTAAAAAAAACATAATTCAGAAGGGAAAAAAAAGAGAAAAATATAAATAAAAGTAAGGGAAGAAATACACAAATATAAAGAAAGGAAGGTACCTATAGAATTTTAAAAATCAATACATAAAAAATTTTCTTAAGACATTAAGGCGTTCAAAACAATTGACCAACAAAGACAAAATATGTCGCCAGGAAATACATAAGCGTTTCAACTCCTTTTCAAAATTTTCTTTGTTACAAAAATATAGATTACAATACAAGACATGTTCCGCGGTTTCAGCATCCAGACCACAAAAATATATTGGGTCTCAAGTATTGAAATTTTGAAAAGCTCTGGCTTAAATTATTAAAAAGACCCCAAAAAAAACAATTTAGCGCATCTTCTTACACCGGTTTCTACATAAACGAAGTATTTTGTAATGCCCCCAAGAAAAAGCATTCAATCATCTTATTTATAGATCTTTTCCCGTATAGATACCTCTTTCAATGGTCTAGGGATGTTTATGTTTTAGGCTTTGCTATGTAATCTTTTTCGGATAATTTTAATTGAACCCTTTACTTCGTGATCAACACTAAATTTTCCGAATATTTCGAACCTGTTGTCAGTATGGTAGTTATATAATCTTGCTTTACATTGTCATTAGTAGCTCATAAATAAAGTGCAATGAAAAGTCATATAAAATGAATTCTTTATATCTGACATTTATGTTTGTATATTGATGACAGCCTTTATTCTCATTTTATAATATCGTTCGATAAACTTACCAGTCAATGTTATGTTAAAGGGTCCAGTTCATAGATCAGTATAGTTTAAAATGTAATTGTAGATAGAATTTTTAATATTTTAGAATTAAGCTTTTTGTAATGCAAATTGAACGATTTCTACCGTAAAATGAAGCTTCAAAATCTTAAAAAAGGAACAGTTAAAATAAATAAAATATTGCTTAATATATCGTTAAAAATATTTTCTTTATTTGTATTTCTATCTTCGAAAACTACATAAGGTTTCCAAACATGTTTTTTTCAACTTTATGTTATTCTAAAGCCACGAACGGTTGCAGCATTTTTGAGTAGTGGCAAAATATTTCCTTATTTAAGAATTTAAAATTTCAGATGAAACTGTGTTAATTTTAAAGAACATCAAAATTGCACAAATATATTAACACATTTTTGGAATAATTTCGGGCCATTTTAAAGTCTGAAATTTATAAATTTATTTTTTAAATGTTCGAAACTATAATCTTTTTTCCTGGACTATGAGTGTATATTTTGTTTTGCAATGATAGATCGACTTTTCATAGAATTCCAGTAATACTTTCTTGCTATTCCTCTTTCCCGACTTTCCAGTATCTATCAGCTATGAAGCGTTTGCCCTTAGAAAAACCATTTTGAGCAGATCAAAGAAACAATGGAATATAGATGAAACGTTGAGAAACCAGAAATATATTGAAAAGCAGGAATATATTGAAAAGATATATATACCTATCTCAGATATTTCCCTTTTGCATGGGAACTTTGCCTGAATAGTTTTAAAATTTTTAAATTCGTTGGGATAAAGAAATGAAATTTCTTCTATAAATATTGGACTCGAAACATATTTTTATAGTATGAAAAATTTATTTTAATCATTATTATCTCTTATTTTAAATTAATATTTGTAAGAGAAATTTGAGACAAGCTTAAGCTTTTACAGAAACTTTCTTTTCTTGGACCTAGATTTGTACAACTTTCCCTTTATACTTTTGATAGGAAATAAACCTTTTTCCTTTGCAGCCATTTAGGTAAACTATGCCCCATTAAAGGCAGTAAAATGTTTCCATTTATATTCTGCTGAATAGTTTTCATACTGAGTTGTGCGAAATGTTTTGCGTTAAGCCACAAGTCTCTAAAAAGAATGGTGAACATTATGTACCTTGCATTTTTTACATATAAATCTTAGTTTATTGTTGCTACAGATGTTTGCAATTGATTTCTGAATCGGTGGATTTTCTCTTGTTGCACTTGCTTTACTTTAGATACATTCTCGCGCATTCACAAGAATTTTCTTTCCACGTGGAAGAAATGATTTTTATTTTTTCGCGATTAATAACTATGGCTATTTTGCAGAAACACGTTTACAGGCTTTGCACAATTAAGGTATCCACTACTTGCGCAACAACTTTTTGAAGTTAACTTCTTTTGGCATTGTAGGGAAAATTTTTCGTTACGCTTTACCCGATGAACGCGTAAGGTAGGATGTATTAGTGCATGTGTAAGTATGTATTAGTGTTTGCGCCTGGGTCTAGAAGTATACCAAAATGAGTAAATGTATAGTTAAACATTTATACTATGGGACTTCATAGTATATAGTTTTCGAGCATTCACATTTTTATATACACCTGACGTGTTATATAGTGATTCATTAATTTGTATTTTAAAATATTTTCATCATATTCACTGTACATATGTAAACTATAATATGTATAAACATTGACAGCGCAAGTTATTAGTTAAAAGACAAAAAATAACTTTTTATATTGAAAAGTAATAAGACGTGGATAATTTTTTTATTTATAGGTTATCATATCACATATCAAAACGGATATGTGATTGAATAAAAATAACCATCTGAACTCGTTAAATCTTATATTTAAGTCACATGTGAAGAGGATAAAATGGAGCATTGCAAATGTATTTTTTTAGATGCAATGATATTCTTAAATTTTAAAAGATGTTGAAACCTCTATTATGAATTAAAACTGAATTTAGAATCACGCGTTTGAAAACCAGAGAGTTACTTAATCGCAGTGCTTGTGAAGTTATGAGTTCCTGCCTTCACATATTAAATTTAATTAACCCTTAAATTCAAGATACATAGTAAAGCAGTTTGAAAGCAGGAGATATTGTGGTTCAGGCTAATATTTATATCGAGCATTTATTTAACGTGAATTTGACATTTATCTTTCTCTTGACTGCAGCTGCGAATATAGGCGAAATTTATACCGGGCTATTATTTAAAATAAATTTGACTTACGTCGCGCTGTGCACGTGTGACTGATTTAAATTCCGTTAACCAAAATATGCACTGCACCTTTTACTGTGGCATCCATATCTTTAGTAATAAAGTCAGTGTAAAAAGTTCATTGTCTGCAATTGCCGAATAATGCGCGCATGTGCGGCCGATCAGACTAGACCAAAAAAATCTAGGAGAGTTTCCCAATCCACGGAGGAACAGTTTATTACATTCTGATGGGTAGTTCCGCGATAATAAGCCATGACTTTTGGATATTTTTAGCCAAGACACCCTGTATAATTTATCACAACTTATAATTCCACAATCTTTCAACTCTTAGAGTTTGTGACTATAATTGTCTCATATATTACATTATACCGCATTGTATGTATATGCCGGAAATAAGAGACTCACTCACTTATCACGAAATATCCGAAGTTATTAAATGCACAGACTTGATGTTCGGTAAGCAAGTGTTTCTATTTAGAAAAGATCCCCTGAGAACAAGTTTGGCGGAAGTTGCCTCTCCAAGGAATGAAGGAGATTCGATCTCGGTACCTTCCAACTCGTAAGCACATAACTTACTACTGAACCAAAATGATCACTTCGGTCCGGAGGCAGTTAGTGGCTTATATAGATACCACCGTCACACACTCTCCTACCAGTTAATTGGTAGGTAAAGAAATGATATCGTTGTTATGGCAAACGTGTGAGTTGTTGCGTCATTAGGCTGTGACGGCTTGATGGTTGCGTCATTTTGGGTGTGACGGATTGTGGGTTGCGTCATTTGTGTGAGAAGGATTGTGGGTTGCGTCATTTGTGGGAGTAGGATTGTGGGTTGCGTCATTTGTGGAGAAGGATTGTGGGTTGCGTCATTCGAGGAGACGGATTGTGGGTTGCGTCATTCGTGTGAGAAGGATTGTGGGTTGCGTCATTTGTGTGAGAAGGATTGTGGGTTGCGTCATTTGTGTGAGACGGATTGTGGGTTGCGTCATTCGAGTGAGACGGATTGTGGGTGCGTCATTCGGTGAGACGGATTGTGGGTTGCGTCATTCGAGTGAGACGGATTGTGGGTTGCGTCATTTGTGTGAGACGGATTGTGGGTTGCGTCATTTTGTGTGAGACGATTGGTTGCATTTGCGGTGGATTGATGGTGCCATGATTGCTAAGCGAAGGTTAGCCTGTTAGACTTACACGCTTCATATTTGGGGGAAATGTTTCTTTTATTAAGTAGAGATCCCCTAAATTTTTTGAGGAAATAGACTTTAGGAATTTGGTTTCTACGGCATAAAATAAATATATTATAATTTAAGGAATTCAAGGCCTGTCGTTTTTAAAAGAAGGGGAGATGGCTACAAAAATATTCGATACAATCGAAAGTTAATGCAAGGACAAAGATCAATAACTAAAAAATAACAGTATATAAATATACGACATCATGAAATACCCAACGAAGCGGGTGGGTAACGGCTAGTAAAGTATTCATGTTGGATAAAGATGATACCTAGCTCCCATTTGTAAACAAGTTCGAAGAGTATTAAGAACAATAGTTACTATGCCTCGATGGGAATTGATTCTTGAAAGACGAGAACGATCGAAAGAAATTCGTGGAGAGTAAAAGGGATTGATTGGAATCAACTACGCAGAAAAGAAGGAAAAGTCATTTACCTGGAAATAAATTGCAAAAAACCTAAATAATAAGAAACATATAAAACAGAGAAACTCTTCATGTAAAGAATACTTCGTTTTGGGTTTCTATGTTATTCTTGTAGTTGTTGTCATCGTTATTTTTCATGTAAGCGTTATGAGCGATTTTTTTTAAAAAAAACTTGGTTAGGTGGCTGTTTTTCAAAATCCATTTCGTTATTCATTTCCGGTATTTTTTTTAATTTCAATTCGTTTTTGTGTAGAAATAATGCAAATACATTGAAGGATAACTTATTAATATTCAAGTTGATATTACTATGGCAATGAAAATTTACCTGTAGGAAAATATAATAACTATATTTCCTGCTAATTGGTATGATGCAAAAAATGAGTAGAATCATTGAAAGTGTACTGTGTTTTATTCCAAATGTGTAGATCTAATATCTAGGAATTCTTACTCGAATACTCTAAAAAAAAAGAAATCATTGCAATTCTTTTTGGATAAAATCCATAATTTCTTATAGCCTAGGAAATTAAAAATATGCATGCAATTATTTTGAATTACATTTCACTTTCGTCATTACGGGTAAAAATACGTAGCTTATTTATCACATTTAAAAGCAAAGTAATTATGCGTCGAACATAACAATTTTAAATTAAATTCATTTCATAAATATATATTACGAAACTTGTTTCATTATGTAAATAAACCAGTTTCATTATGTAAGAAACCAGACCGTTCAAGCCAATTTGGATACCAGGCTGAGAGAAAATCTGGGAGTCTCTTGGAGCGTCTCTGAGTGTCCTGGTTTTCTCTTTTCGTGTGTCTTTACAGGTCTAATATGTCAAAGATAACAGACACCTTCAAAAGAGACACGTGGCACAGAATAATTTTTGTTTCTACGTAGCTGGGTTTACTATTCAACAATTGGTCCGTGTTACCCCTAGTGTGGTGGACTTAGAAGCCGGAGATTGGCGTAGGGACTGCACCAATAAGTTCAATGTTGGCCGAATAAGGATAGGGGTCAAAGGCTGACTTTCCCTAGAACCTAAGCGTCGGTAATGTCCTGTCATGATTTCTTTCCCACGCAAAACTACGTGACTACTGGGAAGTCATTATTTCTCAAATAGGAAATCAGTTGTTGTTGTTTCTTATGCCAATTGATCTGGACTGCCTCAGATTCAGGCCTACAAATTCATCATGGCAAAGGTCTAGAAGTACGTCTGTTGTTGTCCGTAGCCTTGAGTACCATTCAGGTGACAGTACGATTTAGCTCGGTTCCTCCCCAATTTTGAGGTAGAGCACACTAGGAGAGGGCCAGGGGTCTCCCACCTCTCTTCCCCTTCCACCAACCTCACAAGAGGACTTACGATTCGACGGCTATTTAGAAGACCCCATGCCGCAAAGGCACTATACATTTACAAGCATCCATGTCTTATCCAGGATTTGAACCCAGGCCTTACGGCACAGCATTCAGAGTCGCTAACCAGTGTACCGGATGGGAGAAATCAGTACTTTGGTGTTAGATCACCACACATTTTTAGAAATACTAGTGACAAAGAATCACCTTAAATACAGACTTAGAGACAAATTTGGACAACATTGGCAGAAAAAAAATGATTATCTAAAGAAAATCAAGAAAGGCTTAGAATGATTATTTGACCATAAAAATTTAGAAGTTCTTAGAGTATTTTTACGCAGCTTATTATTTAAATCCGTGCAGAGGAGCGAGATTAGAGTCAAGCATTTGACAGTGATCGTTCGTTTAAATTATGACCACGGATTTGAAAAATTGTAATTACAGGTTCGAATTGCAACAATTATCATTTAAGTGAATTATTTTTTTTAAATCTCTATCAATGTAGATTTATTCGTGAATGTTATTTGTTTCATTAGAGATGAACATTTACTGCAACTGAAGACAGTTGCAGAACAACTACTCCTAAATAAACTACTGTTAATTACGTGAACCTTTCCAACATTCGAAATACATTTATCCACGTAACAATATTTAACCTTCAAAAACATCAGATTTCATTGTACATTTAACAGTGTGTGGGCGTTTATTTCATATTAATTTAATATTTACTGTAATTAACAAAATGTTTCAGAATACATTACGACTTATTTAAAATATATATATACATGTATATTGTGTGAACCTGCCCTTTAATTGAAATACAATGAAACACATAGCCGTCTATAGCATACGCGATCAGATCAGTTCCATTTCCAAAATTGCTCACATAGATATTTTAGTTGTTATCCAAAAAAAACTTTTACACCCATAGCCTTTAATGTTAAAGTTTTCTAGTACTAGGAAACTTAATACTTACACTATATATATATGTATAGTATATAAGGGAAGAAATCCTCTTTGATAAAAATAAATAAACATAAGAATTTGTCAATTTACTTCTATTTCTCTCAACACCACTAAACAATAACACTACTCAAAACTCTGAGCGAAAGTAAAAAGAAAAACACGCAACTTTTATTTTCTTGAACTGTAATTCCGAAAAAATCCTCTCCAATTTAATATGCAAAGTTCTTCGTTTAGAATTTATTCGATAGAAATCAAAATCCCCTTCAAAGGAAGCAAGCAAATTGACTGATTCGATTCTTCCCATAGCACAATGATGATAAAAAAGAGAAACAGGGAAAAAACATGGTATGCATGTTGCTTCAGACTAACTAAACAGATAAAGCTTTAATAAAAACACGCCGATCACTCCAGATATCTATGAAAAAATTACTCATGAATCTACCGATATTTGATTTGGGACTATCAGCAAGATAGTAGTATTGGAATGAAATCAAGTATTCCTACTCTTCACAATTACGGACTTAGTGTGAAAAACAATTTATATTTCTTCTCTATGAATGAATTTCAGAAAATAAACTCTGAATTCCTGAGTGTACATAAAATTCCACGTAAAAATGATCTTTTTTCCTGTTTTAGTTTGAAGCTTTTTTTTCATCATTAAATCATTCCGCTAAAGAAAATTCGAATGATTTTTGTATTACAACCCAGTTGCTTAACCATTTTTTTTTGTATTTTATACTTTGTTTTTAATATATAGAAGAAGAATACTATAAAATTGCTTATAAGTCTTTTTTTTCATGTAAACTGCTTCATTATTAATCTTAAGGAAATGCTAAGTTTTAAAAAGAAGCTGCTCTTCCAGTTGATATTTTCAAATGTGCCACGTTCCCCTTCGTCTGGTAACTAGAGACAGTCAAGTAATTAAGCTTTATGAGTTTTGACACACCACATGTTGGTTAGAAATCAGTTAAAAGTGGAACAAACAGAATGGCTTTTCGATTTGACAGACTATGCTGTTCGATTGAAATAATGACCACTTTCCTACAAAAGTTAATATAACACATAGTGACTTCATTAAAAAAAAGTAACATATTTTATTAAACCATTTTTGTTTCAGAATTAATCTCTTTTTTACCCTAAATGTAATTTCTTCCATATTCTAACAACACTATTTATACAGTAAATTTCGAGTTACAGTAATCCGGGTTGACCCGGAATTAAGGTTTCATATATATACTATTTTTTATTTTTGAGACTTAAGATTGCATTATATATATATATATATATATATATATATATATATATATATATATATATATATATATATATATATATATATATAATTTGATGTTCCTAATTAAGCAACAGCTTTAGAAATCATAATAGGTCTCCATTTTAGTCCATTGACTATTTTGGTTTCTTCCATTTTAAAGTTCTAACTCTGTTTCCTGATATACATACGTTTATTTAAATTTTGTACAATATACATTTCTACCAATTTTTTATAGTTGTGGGTCTTAAAATCTGGTTTATATCTTCTGACTTTGTTATTTGATAGTTTATTCTTGTTATTTTTTCAATTTATTATACTCTATATTTATATACATATGTTTAAGCTGTATGAATGTATTTTACTTTCATACAATGTATTTGTTTTCTGCCTCAACCATTTATATATAGATTCAAATTCGACTTGGAGTTAAAGTTTTGTACATGTATCATGGAATATTGCTAAATGTTATTCTTATTATAAGATACCCTATATATATAACCATTATGTTGAACTGATTTATGTTAAACATGATCTATAAATATATTCTTAAGCAACCAATCTATTATTGGGTAAGTAAAACTGGAATTAATATAATACATATTATTGGTAAAATAGTCGTGCAGCATTATTATAGAGTATATCGCAGCACACCTAGGATTAGTGATTTTATCATTAACTCTGTCAAACAAATAAGATTTTTTTTTTTCAGAAGAATCCTCCTGTGTAGTACTGAATGACACTCTCGATAACTCAATTTATTGTAAAATTCAAACGCGTAATCCTCCAGTAGAGAGTATGAGTCCAGTTAATAGTATGAGAAATAAATCTGACAAAATTAATTCAGAACATTTTCCAAATTTTCATTTTAAATACATATGTATATTGATTCTTAAATTGGAGAGAGCTTTTAATACTCATATGCAGTAAGTCAAATATAGTATTTATATAATTCAGAGAGAGATTCCCCAGACTTTTTTACTTGCCTTTTTCTTTTTGATACCTTATTGTTATTAATTTCCAATGCTCACCGTCAGGAGTAAGCATTGATACATTGAAATTAGCATGAAATAATAACACACGATGTCAATTTACTAAAGATAGGTATTAACTCCGCTGCTGTGGCTTTGCTTTCTTGCATTAACAGGATTTCATTCTTTACAAATATTACAATGAATTTTTTCATTTTACTTTACAAATTACAACATTTTTTCTGTCCTAAAATAACCTTCACAGCAGAGGCTTTCAATATATATAAACGCAAAAATAAAAAGCTTTTCGAATATGTATTTGTTTTCATTATGCATCCCTGAAGTTGATTTTTTTCAATTGCTTTACAAAACAATACTTTTACCACAAGATGAGAAGTAAAAATAATTCAAATACGACTTTAAAGATGATTTTAATACAATTTTAAATTATATAAAGCTAAGCTTTAAGTGTCAAACACATCGTACTGCAAAGTATTTAGAATGAGCCGTATATAATTTCGAAACAATCGAATTTATGCTTGAATAGTAACTTAATTTTTCGTTCGCAGATAAATAAACGAGAGAGTCATCATTTTTTGAACGTTTTCCATTAATCCTAATGCGCATGATTAAGGTAACTGGGGCGTCTGGGAGTAGAAAGAATGAACTTTTTTTTGCACCAAATTTAAATGGTTCTCACTTACTTAAATTAAAACCAACGAAATGAAAATTTTTACGCTGGATTATTTGCATACTACTGTACCTGTTAAAATAAAAAAAAATCCATTTTAAATAACAAATGTACCTGTATGAGCGATAATTAATCAATAACTATTTTTTAATTTTCGAGGCATGTTCTTACCTTTAGGTACACTTTGCATAAAATTCACTGCATATATAGCTATAAAATTGTATAGTTTCTGCAAACATAAAAATCCATAAAATGAACGAAATGAAATTTTCAACAAAAAAATTACGCAAATTAAAAAAAATTTTTAACTTAGTGATTTAAATTTCCTTTAATTTTCATTTTTTATCTAAAATTTATGAATGTTTATTTGAAAAAAAATTCATTCACTTTGTTCAAAATTTGTTTATCTAATGGCATAAAAAATATCAGCTCAAAAGGGAAAAGTAGATATCGAGAAATGTGTACCGGAATCACCAAAAAGAGGCCTTTTGAGAACATTGCAAATGAAGATATTTTCATCTAGGATTTGCAAAAAATAATATTTTTCAATACAATATAAAGTCATACCATTATTAATTGGATTATTTTGTATCATTTCTCAGTTTTTAAATTTTAAGTTTAAAATTCTGGATTTTTTAGAAGTCATTTTAATTACTCTTTTCCTACTTTATCAACACGTGTTATCAACGATTCACACCTTCTTCCATCTAAAACACCAAAGTTTTATGTCTATAAGTTTTATTATTTTTACTTCACTTTGAACATCATCATTACAGGATATTACAGAATTCCTTACACATATTTTTATTGTTATAAAATACACAAAGGAAATATCTTTGATGGATTTAAGAAGTTAATTTGGTGTCTAATTTAAATGGAACTCTGTTCTAAAAATTATAACAAAATAATCTCGGTTTATGTATTCATACATATGAATATTTATTTATTTTAAAGTAAAACTAACAGTATAATAAACATATAGAGTTATTCATGAGCATTCAAATGCAGTTAGGAAAAACGAAATGTCTATTCTACAATATGTGTATTTAATTTAGAATAATCCTCAAGATCTCCATTTGTACTATATCCGCTTGATGTATAGTTTACGAATTATACGGAGTATTTATAAATTCAAAACTAGACATAATTAACATTTCAAAAAACAAAATTTTATTTTAAAATTTTGTAACTTATTATTTAAATGTTCCGTAATTTTTGCACAAAAATGTACAATTTTCAATAAATTTGATCACATATAATATAGAAAAATCACATTATTTGTGTAGAAAAATTAGTGTCTTACAATAGATATTAAATACAATACGGGTTTTGAAGAAGGTGTACCTGATTACAGTTACATCACATTTGCTTACGATTTTGAAATTCAATTTTCTAGCGTTCTATTTATCGAATTCCCATATATAATGCCTCTATGGATACAGTAAAGTGCCCTCTATTTTTTAAAAGTAAAATTTAAAAAATGCAAAATTTGAAGCTCCTTCACGTTCCAGTGCCTTGAGTTTTATTTATTTATTTTGTTACTGAGTTTGTCAGCCACTACCAGACAGCTGTAGAGTAAGGAAAGGAAAAGGAAATGAAATCTCAATCAATTTTTCTATTCTGGTAAAATAACAGAAATCTTTAACAAAACTACTGCATAAATCTGTGAGTATATCATGGTGATTTTCAGAAGGATATGCTCAAAATTAATGTTCTATTCATCCCAATGAAAGCACCCAGTTAATTGAATGACCAAAAAGAAGAAATTAGGGTAAATTCTGAGTAAAGTGCTGATCATATCTTTTACTCCATTGGCAGGATTCTTCACGCGTGTGCATTACATGGTACAACTGTCACCAAAATGTTCTAATAACATATCCATTATTACGACAATAAGATTACAGAAATTAGTTACTTAAGAAATTATATTATGCATGAGAGAGAAGGGATGTGTGTTTGCATGCTAGTATCAAATCACTTAATGCAATAGAAAAAAACTATGCTGCAAAAAAAATTGAGATTTGTAATTTATGTAACAATTTCACATCATAACTGTATTTTAGATATTCTAATAGAAAAGGGAAGGATGAGAAAGTTTTAAAATCAATTGTAATATAAGCTAAACATGTTTGCTACAGTATTTAAAAAAGCGGCTTGATTTGAAAGCTAATATCTTACTTTTCTTTATTTCTCCTTCTTGTTTTTACCTCTGTTTTTCTTTGTGTATGTCACAATTTACTACTCGTTAAGAATAATTTTTATGAAGCCATCCGTCTTGCCCAAAACTACCTCTTTTCACTCAATTAAATAAAACTAAGAAAACTGTCATAAAATTTTACAAACGCTTCCAAATCTTTTGCTAGATTTTATATTTAGTACCCGAATATCCTCATGTTAAAAACATGCTAAACCCTTTTCTAAAAGAAATGACAAACATATTGAATAAATATTTCTTACGTCTTTTTTCCCCTTTTAAAAAACAATTTTAAATGTAATATGATTAAAGTAGGCGTCCGTAGCATTTTCTGACAATACATTTCTCATGCAAATACTAACATTTACCTTTTTCAATTTGAGCAATTCATTTCTCAGGCTTAGAAAATTCAGGTATAAAAAATAGAACAACTCATAAATAAAGGAGTCAATTTATTCTTTTTTCCTCTAAAAAGAAAAAAATAATAATTCTTTTCTTTCAAAAGAAAATAAAAATCTTTATCTAAAATACAACAAAAAGCAAAATAAAAAGTTAGGTTAAGTTCTTAAAAAATTTCAATTTAGTGGTATAATGTATGTTTCATTCTCAAAAGAGCTGAATAGAATTTGTTGTATAAATATTCCTGTTAATTTTCGTAGTAAATTTCTAATTTATTTTTCGCACAATTTAAATTAATTTATATACATATATTTCTATTTAAGCATATAATTGCTCGGTTTAGTAAATACTCAATAGGACTCGTTAAAACAGATTCCACGCCTGATAATTGAGAACTACAGGCTAAAAAATCTTTTAATTTACAGATGTGTTTGCTCAGATGGAAGAAAATGTTAGATAAGCCTCATTATTTCTTTTCGCCGCGGCATAACTCCTAGCGCAATAGAACATGCTTAGACAAACACCACATACTTTACAGATTATTTTCATATGAAACAGCATCAAAAGAAACGAACCAAGAAAAGATTCAATGATATTTCTTTTATTGTCCAACATAGGCCAAAACGTGGCCATAGTCACTTGTATTACTAAACACAGAATTTTTCTCTTTTCCTTCCATGTTTTTCTAGAGATTTGGATATTTAAAGAAAACAAGCTTAGGTTCTTCCACTACTCAAGCTATTTATGTCTTGTTTATATTTTTGCTGGGGATTGTGCTTCCTTATGGATGGATAGCAATAGGACTGCATGTTTTTCTTTGCTGATATGCATACATCATATATTTATGAATATGAATTATAGATGACAGCTCCTAGTATACTTGAAGATATTTATGCGAAAGAGAAGATACATAGATAAGAATGCAATAAATCGTGAAAGGAATTACAAGATGTGTTTTCCCAAGCATTGGATTGTTTATTAAAACTGACCCCGAACTATATAAGGCATGTTTCCTAGTTATTTCAGACAATCAAAAGAATTTATCAAATTTTATGTATGTATTCCATTCTAATATAATGCATAGCATTACTATACAAGTTATATATCATTTAGTATAGATGTTTCGTATTAAATTCTATATAATCTAGTCTTTGAATTCTAAATTTAAAAAAATATAGGTAATGTTGACATATACTAATAATTTTCTTATATATATATATATATATATGTGTGTGTGTGTGTGTGTGTGGTGTGTGTGTGTGTGTGTGTGTGTGTGTGTGTGTGTGTGTGTGTGTGTGTGTGTGTGTGTGGTGTGTGTGTGTGTGGTGTGTGTGTGTGTGTGTGTGTGTGTGGTGTGGTGTGGTGTGTGTGTGTGTTTAAAAAAGTACTTATCTGTAAAATAATTAGTTACAAATGGGTACACAATATAGTTTAAAAAGAAAATTAATGTCAACGAAGCAGCTGTATTCAACTTGTTTTAAAGTTTGTCGACGTTTAAAATGAGCATTAATTTTTTTAAAATTTCTAATGGGCTACGGTTGGGTGTCTTACCAATGCACACCTAATACATTCTTCGAGAGCTGGTATCTCTTTTTAGTGCGGCACACTATAGGCGGGTACCAATCACCGCACTTAACTTTGACGCCTGGTTTCCTCCCCAGATGGAAGCATTTGAGCTTTGACGATGCTAACCTGTACGAGGATTTAAATTTTCCGTGAGCACCCAAGCCAAACAGACACTCTAGAGATCAATTACATACCGTATAATTACATTACAGGGCCACTGTCGATTTCCTGCAGCATGAAAATCCACCGACTTGGGCCGGGGTCGAACCCGCAACCTTAAGAGCAGAAGGGCAGTGATAAACCAACCATGCCACCCATCTGGCTTACGCAGTAAAATAACAATATTAAAATTATGCATGGGATATTACATAATACATTTAACTGTCTTGTACAATGGTTAATGCTTAAAATTAACGAGCTCTTAATATAAATTGTGTGATATTCAACAACAAAGACAAGATAACTTAAACATTAGAATTTAATGCTAGACCGGGTCTATGAAAAAAAAACGTATCTTGTTTGACAGATATAAAACCTAAGATATATGATGCGAAAAATATTTTAGTGATGTTTAATATTTCTTCTTTACTCCGCTGATTTCCTCTCCCCTGTTTTCTTCTTCATGCTGAGTTTTTCATTGCTTTTTCAGTCTTACATATAAGTTCCAGAATGTTGTTTTCAAAACATTTGCAAGTTGTTCGACAAAAATCTTAAATTTTTTAGAAATTAATTCTATTTTAAGGTGCATTGAAAACAGATTTATAACTTTATCCTGCTTCACAATTTAAAATTCCTTAGGTATTTCTTTTTTCATTTTATTTCTTATACTGCAAAATGCTTAGGATTTAAAAAAATATTTGATTCGAAGTAAAAGGAATTTTAAAACGATGATAGAA
Source organism: Trichonephila clavata (assembly GCA_019973975.1). Classification (NCBI taxonomy): domain Eukaryota; kingdom Metazoa; phylum Arthropoda; class Arachnida; order Araneae; family Nephilidae; genus Trichonephila; species Trichonephila clavata. The sequence continues at coordinate 125,602 of BMAO01035685.1, read as the reverse complement.
TGAATATTTTAATTTGAATAGTGCAATTAATAATTTCTTATATGAATTTTTATAACTCGGAGAGAGGAATATTTTCTTTTTACAAAAAATATATACAAATTATTTTTAACATTAATTTTTTTTTTATTCTACTCTGTTTGTTCTCTCCGGAGGTTTCATGTGCAGTTTGGGTCATTGAAGAAACAGACATGGTTATAAAAATATATATGATTACTTTTATATATTTAAAACATCACTTTGTGTGTGTGATCAATTTATAATTAATTCAATAACTTTGGGAGATATTGCCTTTAATATCTTAACTTAACTTACAAGATAATCCAAATCAAATAATCTCTTAATCCCCCCTCTTATCAACTTTTTCTAAACTGTTACAGAGTCTTCCTTAAATCAGTTTCTATATTAACTCCATTTCTTCGAATAGTCTTTATGTCTTGAATATTAGCTTTAGGAGGAAAACTAGCGATTAATTCTCCCTGATTAATCTAACACAACTATTTTTGGCAGTATTTAAATGTCATAAAATCAAGGTTTCTCTACGGAAAGTTGCTTTAAATTCAAATCGCACTTAAAGAATAATTTCCCCGAATGATTATTTGAGATTGCGAATAAAACCCTTCATAGGATTTTCTATTAATGAGAAATACATTATTGACTGCAAAACTGATTCAAATTTTTTGGGAAATTATTCTATATATTAATAATAATGGATTCCAAAATTATTTATAAGAAATTGTTTATTGAATTAATTGATAAAACTGGGACATTTTCCTAACCTTTTACGAAGTTTCAGAATGCTTTAATTTAAACGAAACAAAATAAATAAGGCTTACAAACCTTAACTTGAGGTTAGGCTTTCATTAGGTTGAAAAAAATTTCTTAAGATAATTTTGAGATCGTAGTGAAAAACCTTCATAACTATCTCTTAAACTTTTCAGGGACAACCTTATTACAAACAATTCACTCTTACACATACAAGTTCTAATGATAATTTGAAAGTTCAATTAAAAGTTCTTATAATGAGATAAATTTAATGTCCTTAATATTTTATTTTATAATTTATACTACTAACTGAGGTTTCAAACTTATTTAACCTTTATTTAGCCTTGATTATAAGGAGTAATATTAAGAAAATTCAATTTTCCTCTATATAGCTGGAATAAACCAAAATGTCTATATTGAAATCAAAATCACTCAGATCCTCGCGCACACATCTAGGAAAACTAGGTCAGAAACTTTTGAAATAGCATCTGCGAAGACGGTCTGATTGTAACATTCACATGTCTCATTCATTTTGACTAAGGATTGAAGCAATATCTGTTATGCAATGTCCTGTTCAAGACGAAAAACTAAGAGAAACATCACCAGGAACTCAGGAAAAAAGGTACTGTTCCCTCTTGTCAGGCCCTTGAACATAGTAAGATTATTTGTGAAGACTGCAAACATCTTAATATGTAAATAGTGATGACACGGTGATAACTAACCATTATCGTTTTGATGCTTTTTCGTATAAATATCACTCAATTCCTGGTTCTATTTTAAATATTATTTGATGTCAAATATATTTTAATGTCAAATCTCATCAAAAATGATTAAATCATCTCCAAACGTAAGAATGAGTTGATGTGAGTGCATCTCAGCGATGCCGCGCGCCTGTGGATGGAACTTTTTGACGAGCGCCTAGCGGAGGTTTATAATAGATTAAAATCATTCCGGAAAGTATACAATGTAAGAAAGTCTATTTTAAATAATTTGCAGAATCATTCTTCGATTTCAATACCTCGCTGATATTTTATACCAATGTTTTCTGTAAATATCATTCCTGTAATATGTTTTAAATTATTTTTGTAAAGTACTTCCCTTATGTAATGTATTGATTTTGAAGTCTTAAAATTGAAAAATCTATCTTCACGATAGCTTAATTTAAATATGTAAATAATATTTGCTTGATTTTTGCCTTGATATATATTTTTGTTATCTGTTGCTTTGTCCTCTTTTGTTATGACATCCGCATACATGGCTATCTCTCCAAAAAGTAAGTAGTTTTTATAATTATTTAAAATAGCTAACACTTGGCAGCACTAAAATTTAAAGAATAGAAGTTTATTAATGTATTTATGCCAATGAAAGTTTACTTTGTATGATATTTAGGAACAGTGTAATGATTTGTGTGAAGGCAAATGCATGTCAACCTCAGTTGTGAAAAGGGAATAAATGAGTAGTAGTAAAGTTCATAATTTTAACATCATTTACTACATTTTCTATGCAAGCGCTTCTCAAATTGCAGGGCACGCCCCCTATGGGGGCTTCTTCACTCTACAAGGGGGTGCGCGCATATTAAAAAGTTCAAAAAAAGATATTTTTAAAAAAAATTAATTTGCAGAAATAAATAAACAAAATACATTTGGACATAATAAAAAATAAAATACGCATTTACACTGATATAATACACTTATAAATGTATTTTACAATAATTTTAACAATACTAAGTTAAGAACAAGTTAAATAATTACCAGTGACCCCATGAGTTTTTCGTATATAAAGTTATATACAAAAATCAACATTTATCTTGGTAATTTGCATGGTTTATAATTAATCAATTAACTGTCAATTAAAAGTTATGCAATTCGCTCCCCAATGCCACCATTTTCTATGTAAGCACGCGTATATGATGTATCGGGAGGAGGAAAGGAAATGAATACATAAGCAAAATTCATGAAATAAGTAAATCCTTCGCAAACACTGTTGAGGTCCTTTTACTGCATTCCAAAACCTTCGGAATAATTTTATAGATAAAGTGCACAAAAGTGATCGTACTTCATAAAGACGTATATATACGTACAGGGAATTTAATGCGTTATACACGTCTGTGGCACATAATAGGATTAAGTCGTACTGTAACTTAAGTGTTAAAGCATAGTATTATTGAATTTGACACAATATTATTGCAAGGGGGTGGGGGCGATGAAAATTATGATTATATAGTGGGCCGCAAACATTTAAAGTTTGAGAAGCACTGTTTTAAGCTAATGTACTTAAGAGCTTTCATTTGTTTTAAAAATACTTATGATATTTTAAATGCGGATAATTTGTAATATTTTGCAAGAAATATACACATTCCTTTCTGATTGTAAACTTCCAATTATTTAGATCCTTCTTAGGCAAATTTTTCGTGATAAAATAAGTAAAAGATATTTGTTCAGTAATACTAAGAAAATAAAATAGTTGTAGATTTTATGAGTATTTAATTTTATTATCTTACAAAACCGTTCTATAAATTCCTTAGTATTAATTGTATTCACTTCATTGGATTATTTTATGTGATCAAAGATTTAGTTAAACCTACTAAGTAGTACTTAAAGCTTCTACGCAATATCATAATTTTCTATTAATTCTACTTTTTTTAAAAACCAGCTCGTGTGAAAAATAACTGAATTTACCTCAAGCAAACTATTTCTCTCTGGATGAATAAATAATACTATTAAATCAGGGTTGCTTATCCAAACCGTATGTTCCTGTTATGTTGGATATTAAACTTTATGTCAATTTTTGCATTTATTATTAATATTAGTATTAATATATAGCAATTTCAGTCAACATGGGGAGAGTATAATTCATACAAATAGATAAAATTCAAATTTTACAATATCTATAATAGTCCACTTCCCATAACAACTATGATCCTAAATCTACAGAATATAGCATATTATAGAAATCTAATTAGTTAATTGATTATTAGCGTTATCACTAAAGAAATATAAGAGCTATTAGTGACAGACTTCACAAGTTTGAACTCCTGCCAAAAGACGAGGACACATCTTTGAGTTTATACCCCACTCTTCAAACTTTCACACCCCTCCAAAATGGATATTTTAAACATGATCCCTCTACTCGATGATCTTATGATGACATAAGGATTTGAACCCATGACTCAACTGAAATAAGGTCTTAAACTACGTTAGCTATTGAGAAAATAGAAAAAAATATCTATCATATGATACTGAAACATTATGTAAGACAAATTTTCATTTTAGCAAGAGTATAAACTGTTAAAATAATAGACAAAATATTACTACTAATGAAATACAAAATATTTTAGCAATCCCAATAAAATTTAGAAATACGAATCTGAAAATCAAGAGTTCCACTATATTGGCTTAATACAGTGGTTCTCAAACTTCCAGTATTTGCGCGACCCAATTTTCAAACATAATTTTTATCGCATCAATAACAGTGTATTGAATTTAATAATACGCACTTTAACGCCAAAGCTGTAAAAAATTACCGTACAAATTATCAAAAGTATTAAATTTTTGTGTTACTTTAAGTAAAGGTTATTCTAAATTATTTTTAAGTGACAATTTAGAAAAAAAACTTTTTTGACTTTTTATTATTCTTGTGCCCCCTACGTCGGGTTTTCTTGCCCTCCTAGGAAAGCTCTACGCAGTTTGAGAATCGCTGGCTCAATATATTCGTATTTAAAGATTTAGAGTTTTGGAATATTTTTCACCAGATTCAATCTTAATCAAATTAATTCAAAGATAAACAATTCTCAACTACACAAATACGTTGAAATAAAAAAAAGATATCCTCTTAAAAATATTTTAAGAAAAGCTTTGCCATTAAAAGAGAACAAAAGTTGAAGTATTCTTATTTGAACGGTCTGCACTTCTCTTATGAGTGGATTCAATATCTAAGCCTTTATGCGATCAAAATGCTAAAAGAGGAAAATAGTACCAAAAAATAAGAAATGTGTGTGTTTCCATTAACTATAGGAACCCTTATATGTCCCAGGGATTCCCTCAAAATGATATGGGTCAATATTTGCCCCATCTTACCAAGAAAATTAAAGGAAAAAGTGGCTAAGAGAAGAACTTGGTTCTTTGATTACTTCTGGAGTAATATTAAAAACAACATGGATTTTACGTCCTGTTTCTTAAAAGATAAAATTATATTTTCAGATTGACTTATAAATATAACTTTACAAGTTTCTCAGAAGTTTAAAATCAAATTTAGTAAATTCAGTGTTTATAGAGAAGTTTGTATTTAGTTTGAGACTTGAGACCTCTTAAACTTTCCAGTTTTGTTCCTAGCTATCTCATGCATGTACAACAATAATGAAATGTTTATATATATATACATAGATATATATGTATTTTTAACGAAAGTACAGCAGTTAGTTGCAGAAATTTCTTCTATGCCGTATGGTGAGAGTGTAATAATATAGCCCTTCGTAAACACACACAATCATACTTTTAGTTTCACTCCTAAATTTGGAATTACTTCAAATAAAACTTGAATGCTCTCAAAATTTTAAAGTTTGATCGACTAAGTCTTAACTTCATAATTGATCTATATTTCAACTAAATTCAATATAAGCATAAAAAAATTATTTAAATTACTTCACGTAATAAAAAATGTTATTCTCATTAAAGATTCAGCAAAAAGCTCACATGATTATTTTTTTCAATAAAAAATCATGAAAAAGGAAATTTGGGGGCAACAGTTGATGATCTGCTATAAGGAATGGAAAAATCATGAAGTATATATTTTAAAACTAAAATCAAATTCTACAAGCCTTTTAATAAGTGGGTGTTAGCATTGTTCTTTTGAGTCGACTCGTGAAAAGGATTTGAAGCATGTTCAACCTTCTGAGACTGTAAATAATCACGTTCACATGCTATGGAAGTTTAAAGAATGGAATGAAAGCTCGGATGGTCTCTCTCTATATTGTTTTATCGTTCTTCAAAATTACGAGATCCATCGCCAATAGCCCTACCATAACTCAGAAGTAAGAGCTAAAAATTCAATAAACTTTGCTCTAAAAAAATCATTTAAAATTTGCGCATTTATTTTGCAAGGCTACTGTTTAAATATTGCAAATGTTATATAGCATAAAACTGAGATTTATTGCTTAAATATGGATGAAACTGTAATTTATTCTACACTAAATATCGAAAATCTATGACATGTGTAGTTAAAATTTTAGGATGTCCTACTAAAGGAAAATTGTAATGAATAGTTATTTAATAAAAAAAGATGTTTCAAAAAGTATCTAAACACTTTTGAGTAAAAAAAAAGAATCAATTTAGATGTAATCATTATACGCAGTCATTTTGGATGTACACAATAATAAATCATCCATTAATGATCACCACAATTTTTCAGATGCAAATTTTGTAAAATTTAATCATATATAAATTAACCTCAATTATAAGATCTAAATAATTATCTCCAAAGTGTTTGGTTATTTGAACAAATATTCCCTAAATTAATATTTTACAGTCAGTTTTAAACAAAATCCTAAGTTGGGTTCTGTAAAATTTCGAAAGAAGTAATGATAATAATACTAATATTTAAATTTCATTTGCAGCTTTAAAAGCCAACAAAAAATGTAATGTTAATTTGTTTTCTTAATCTGTCGATGTTTCATGATCCAAAACTACTGAATTTTAACGCACAAAATAAATCTATAATGATCAATTGTTTTTTCAACAGTGTAGTAAAATTTAGAACTTCCTATTTTATTCTAACTTCATTTCCCAGAGTTGGGGGTAATAAGAAATTAATCCAACGAGCTTAAGGTAACCGACAGGTTGCGACAACTGTTTTTTTAAAAAAATGGAGATATGGGGATTATTTTGTTATTTTTAGATTTGTTTATTACATTTTAAGAAAAATATGCTAAAATTAAGAAAAGAAAACAAAATTATTATTACTAAAATGGGGAAAAATAGGTAAAAATTGACCAAAAATAGCCTAGACGCGGTCCATTTTGTATCAAAGGTTTATGAACAAATTTTCAATTTTTTCATTCTAATGTGTTATTATGTTATTCAATTTTGAAATGACCTTCAGGATAAGAAATATTTTAATTTTTACAAAAACTAGAGTACTTTATCTCAGTTATTGTATGAAATTGCATAAAAAAACAGTGATTATATTCACATAAGGGACTGTACATTTTGTAATAAAACAGTGATTGATAAATCTGAAGGTTAAAACACTTCTACTATTATATATAACATATAGAAAAAATATCAGTTAATCATTTTAATAACTTTTTTAGCAATCTCTGGCCCCATTTGAGCATTTTCAAAAAAACACATTTCGAGTAAAACGTGTTATAAAGTATGACATCATGGTTAAAGTAATGGTATCTGCTTTTACTAAAACACTTGTAGTTTTTGTTCTATTGAACGGAAAATGATAAACTTGGCATTTTTATGAAGCTAATAAAATGTCCTATAAAGTAAAAACATTAAAAATTGTCAATTGTTGGAAAAATGCACAATTTTAGGGTAGTCGGATACCTTAAATGGTTTCTTAGAATTTTTTTTTTTATAGAGGTATTTCATTCATTTAATAATTTAATTCCTGGAACATAAATAATGTATCCAAACGATATAATTATACTTTAAAATCATTGTAATTTCAAAAATTTCTCACCTTTTTATTCTTTCATTCATTAAATGCAAGGAAAAATTCTAGAAAAGTATCATAATTATTATGGACAATTTCCTAAGACTAAATTCTTAAACTGTGGAACGCACCCCCTAGTGGGCGTGATTACCTTACGTAGGAGATGCAAGCTTATCAAAAAGGGAAAACAAAAGATTTTTTAAAAAAATTATTATTTTAAAGTTATTTATTTAAAATAACTATTTATTAACATCAAACCTGGTGTATAATACTTTTATCTTGATAATTTGTACGGTGTATACTTAAGATATCAGACTACCCTAAAATTGTGAATTTTGCCGAAACGCACAAATTTTTAATAATTGTTTATAGGCCATCTTATTAGCTTTATAAAAATACCAAGTTTATTATTTTCCGTACACTAGAACAAAAACTTCAAACGTTTTAGTAAGAGCAGATGCCTTTACTTTAAGCAAAATGTCATACCTTAGAATGGGTTTAGAAATGTGGATTTTTTTTTTGAAAATGCTCAAATTGAGAAAGGGGTTGCTCAAAAGTTTTGAAAATAATTAACTAAAATTTTTTGCATATGTACTGTATAATAGTAAAAGTGCTTTAACCTTCAGATTTTCAATCACTGTTTTATTACAAAACTTACAGTCTCTTTTCTTAATATAATTACTGTTATTTTAAGTAATTTCATATAATAACTAGAATGAAGTGCTCTAGTTTTTGTAAAAAAATTAAAATATCTCTTATCTTGAAAGCTATTTTAAAAATGAATAACATAGCATTATTCACAATTGAAAAATTGAAAATTTGTTCATAAACTTTTGGTACAGAATGTGCTCCGTTTAGACTACATCTACTTTATCATTTGCATTGATTTTACTCACAGCTGTTTGAATTTATTTCAAAGATTTTGTTTCTTTTCTCTTTAACAAAACTGCACAGAATATGAAAGTAAATTTATACATATATATATATATTTTTAAATCAAATTTACCGTTTATTTTTTAGCTAACATCAAATGATAATTGATATTAAACAATGTTTAAACAAATTTTTACTTCTTGATATAATTTAAGCTCTACATAATAAAGCAATAACATATGCAATGTTTTAATCAGCAAATTTTTTAAAAAAGGCTTTGAACTATAGTAATATGAAGAAATGTATTGTGAAATAAATGATAAATCTAAATGTTTACATTCTTGAATTAACAGAAATTTACTTGCATTTTCTTAGTAGTGTTCAAAGAAATTGCAGTGAGACAATGCATTTCTTTTGACTATTCCTATTCCTTAAACTAGAGAGACTTTAAGACTAGATGAAAGATATTTTACATTTTAATTTTAAACATTAATATAATACTGAAATTAAAAATGATCAAAGGAAAGTTATGGTGAAATTATTCGAATGAAAATTTGCTAGCGAAAAGTATCAATATGTTAAAATTTTAAGATCGTATAAATAATACTAATTATTATTTCTCTGCAAATTCTAAATTTCATCGCCTTCAGAGAAAATTCAAACTATTTTTCCTTTTATTAAATATAGTTTTATTTTGCTTAATCCTAAAAATTACTATGTCTTTTGCTATAAAAATACATCTTGTAATTGATTCTGTAACAAAGTATGTCCCAAACTTACTCAGAAACACAGCTAAAAGAAAAATACTTTCTTTTTTTTTCTCCACAATTCTGGGAAATATTAAGAAGCTAATACAAAATTAATTTAACTTTTCCGTATTCAGGAAGTGAAAGTGAAGGAAATGCAAGTTCGCCGAAAGATTATACTTTTGTTATCAATTACTACGAAGTATTAGCATGCTGCGATTGAAAAAATTGAAATTCTATTCACGTTTAAATATCGAGAAATTTATCGACTATTCTCAGAAACTTGAAACGTTTGCTTTTACTTTGTAAAGAAAGCTTTTTTCAGAAGGATGAAAATAGTTTTTTGAAATCTAAAAGTGTGAAAAAGTACGTTGTCAAAGCATTTCTCAGAAATACTTTTAGGAAAAATATCAATTCTCTGTAAGCAGATTAAATTTGTTTAACGATTTTATCAGAAATCTTTTCAGAAAAGTTCGTAGAGGATGAAATATTATTCACAATTCAGTTGTTCACTTTAGTTATTCTCAATTTCCTTTAATTAAAAATAATCCAGTCAATTTTCTTAGAATTTTATTTCAATGCAATAAATTTTTAAAAGAAATCATTAAAATACGAATATCAGATTTTTCCTCCATAATACACTTAACAATATAAAAAGATAAGCACGTAATTTTTCAATAGGAACGAAAATTAGTAAACTGGTTATACCTTCGTTGAAAGTTGAAACAATTCATAGGGATTGAATGGATTTAGGATACATTTAAAAGAGCAAAATATATATATATATATCAATCTCCAATGCGTTTGCTATCTTTGGCATGATACAAACTGGTATCCGGCAGGACATAGCTTTGGGGAACATCCTTTTAAGTATATGTTAAGGTATCCGACTACCCGAAAACTGTGAATTTTGCCAAAAATTGACAAATATTTTATTTTATGGGCCATCTTATTAGCTTTATAAAAATACCAAGTTTATCATTTTCCGTTTAATAGAACAAAAACTACAAGTGCTTTAATAAAAGCAGGTGCCATTACTTTAAGCAAGATGGCATACTTTAAAACGAATGTGATTTAAAAATGATTCGAAAAATGTGATTTTTTGAAAATAATCAAACGGGGTCAGCGATTGCTAAAAAAGCTTTTAACACAATTAACTGAATTTTTTTTCTGTAAGTTCTGTATAATAGTAGAATTGTTTTAACCTTCAGATTTATCAATCACTGTTTTATTACAAAATTTACAGTCCCTTATGTGAATATAATCACTGTCTTTTTGAGCATTTTCATATAGTAACCGAGATAAAGTGCTCTAGTTTTTGTAAAAAAGAAAATATCTCTTATTCTGAAGATCATTTCAAAATTGAATTACAGCAACACAGATTAAAATAATTGAAAATTTGTTCATAAACCTTTGGCAGAATGGGCCGCGTTTATGCTATTTTTTTGTCATTTTTCCTATTTTTTCCTATTTTAGTAATAATAATTTTTTTCTCTTCTTATTTTAGCACATTTTTCTTAAAATGCACTAAACAAATATAAAAATAACAAAAAAAACCCCATATCTCCTTTTTTTTTAAAAAAAAAAGTTGTTGCAACCAGTCGGATACCTTAAATAGAAATGTTTATCCTTTTGGAGCAACAAAGAGAATTGTTTTAGGTCGTACTATATATAAATTAATCTTCGGCTAATCACTGAATCCAGATATTAAAGAGATTAGCAAAAAAAAGAGAAAATACAGCGAATAAGCTTCCTACACAAGGAAAAACAGTTCAGAAGTCTGCTGATAGAATCATGCTGTCTGTTTTAGGGAACATCATCAAGTCCTCTTAATGAACTAATTGAAGTAGAGTCAGACAATCAATGTTGCCTATTATAAAAACTTCTCGACAATTTGCTTGATACTGTGATGTAGATAAGGCGAAGTATGATTTCCAAAGTCGTTCATCCTCTGACAGACAATACTCATCTCATCTTCAGGTGTGGTTGAAAAATCAAAAGATTATGTCTTTGACATTTCGTTATATCTGCCCTATTCTAAAAATCTCACCCCAAAGGACTTATTCAATTCCTATTATAATTTCACGCTCTCCCTATATATATATATATATATATATATTTATTTTTTTTTTTTTTTTATATATATATATATATATATATATCGTGTTCAAATTTCTAATCGTTAGTAAAATATTTTCTATTCATCCATTCAAGTTCGAATACATTTTTTAAAGCTTTTATTAGATGACACTTGATTGTAATACACTTTTTTCAAATATAACTTCACTAATTAAATTAAAAAATGAATAAATAGTAACAAACAAAAATAATAGTCCAACAGCATGCATATAAAGGAAAATCATTCCTTGAGTCCCTGTAGTGCAATGGATAGCGCGTTGGACTTCAAATCCAGAGGTCGTTGGTTCGAACCCACTTGGCATGGTCTATTTTGTGATTTCTGTTTTACTATACTACTACTTTATTACAATAATTATATTTAAAATGAATAAATAGAAACAAAAAATATAATAATATAGTCCAACACCATATGTAGGAAGGAAAATGAAAAATTGCAAGGAAAATCCCTTTCTAATTTGTCACTAAATATGGTGATTCTGTCATATGTATATACAAATTTGTATTAATTGTACCTATTTATTAAAAAGTAACTAAAATAAAAAAAATTATTTGTTGACCTAAGTAGGAATTGACTTAAATACATTTTTTATATTACTAATTTGTATTTTTTCAGATCTCAAACAACTATTGCGGAATTGGAGACTTGACAACACTAATGATGATATTCAAAAAGTGAAACAATAGTTTTCCATGCAATCTGATAAGTTCTACAATGGAACCCTTTGAAAAGGCTTTAAACACCCTGGAAAATATACATAACTCTGTATAGGGACAAAATAGAGATGTGTTAAGAATGATTATTAAAAGTTAAATTTCTATCTTGATTATTTATTAGTAAAAATTAAATCTTTACGATACACTCCCCATAAAAAATAAATACAATTTATCTTCTTACAATGTTATTTTTTTAAATTTCGAATTAAAAATAAGTCTTGTCTAAAGGTAATTCTTACAACTTCTCCTAAGATAAATTAAAGCTTATTGAAAATCCCTAAATAGCTTTAGAAAAAAGTCCTACCAACTTTAAAGATAAGCAATCATGTTTTTCGCATCTGGAGGGACATAAAATTATTCCCTGAACACCAATAAAATGAAAGAGTTTTGTCTGATTTGGTACCAATTTCTCATCCCTTTTTTTCGTCGAATTTAGATGCTGTAAATAGATTCTTAAGTTTAATGGAACTTTAAGCTCTTCGGAGACAAATTGTGTTATTCTAAGCATTGGATTTCTGTTTTTTTTTAAGACAAGTTCACTATTCTTAATGGAGATCGGTACCCCCAAAACGAACGAACTATCGTTTTTATTTTTACTTAATCTTATATTCTTTGAATTATTATCTTTCGACTGATATATCCCGTTTGCATGTCGGAAAGTTAGAAACTCGATAAAATTTCATTTGAAAAATTTTAATTAACAAATTAGGCAATTCGACCAAATACTTTTTTTTGGAAAAAAAATCTAAAAAAGGCGTTTTTATTTAAAAAAATCTATTTTAAAAAGTGAAATAATAACTATAAAAAAGGCGCAATATATAAATCAGGATATTACCGATGCATTACAATAACGCAACTTCTTTTCTTTGTGAAATGTGTGCATGTAAAGTTTTTGAATTAAGGAATTTTATATTAATAATTCCATAATTTCAATCCTTATTTCTCATATTTTTCTCATACAAATATAATACTTCAATATTATGTGAAGAAAAAAAATAAAATTTCTGTGATGGCAAAAAAAAAGTTTTTTTTTAACATTTTTCTTGAATTTCTTGTGCAATTAATACTCTCTAAAAATTAATCATTTATAAAAATGTGTGAGTTGAAAAATTACGAAAATGCGATTATCTTAGGCAAAAATATTTAATTAATGTCTTAAAGTGGTATTTTAAATATATTTCAGCATTTTATATTTTTCTTCAGAATTATAAACTTTAAAGTGGTTTTTCTCAATTTGTGTTTTTTCGATACAATAATGCATTCAAAATGCTACTCCTTCCACAATTATTTACTATTGACTTCTTTCTTTTTCCTGTGCGTTATGCTTAAAGCATGTAACAAAATTAGTGATCCATTTTGCTGTAAACTGAATATTTTTTTTAAAGAATATTAAAATGTAGGTGATATATTGACATTTTCGTCGAATTTTAGCATGCATATCAACATTTTTTTCTCCAAAACTAATTAAGTTATTGCACAATTGATCCCTAAAGTTGTTTAGAGTATCTGTAAAAGTGTTACAAAAAATTAATAATTACAAAAGGAGTAGGATTTAAAATTTTCCGTCAAAAAACTTAAATTGTTAAAATTGTGTGAATAATATGTGAAAAATTTCATCTCGTATCATTTTCTTGAATAGAAATATTATATGAAATGATAAAATATAATTTTTAATTACAGGAATAAAAAAAAATGTTCAAATGAATCTCCTTTAAATCTGTTCTGCTATTTTTTAAGCAATTATATATAATTCTAACTATTAACTGGAAAAAATTGGGAAAAAATATAAATGTATTTTGGTAATTTCTATTTACTGAAATGCTAAGAGGATGGATTTGTGTGAAAAGTCTCTCAGCATAGAGATTGGAATCAAGTTTTCATTACGGATAAGAATCTCGATTCAGTTTAAGTATGACACCAGGCGTGTTTTGGTAGGGTGAGAAGGGTCGCTAGAAATAACCATATATTCATTCAGGAAAGATTCCATTACAGAGGAGGTGGTTTGATGGTATGGGCTAAAATCAGTATAGGTGGAGATGCTCACTTGCATATATTTCAGAATGGCAACTTGACGGATCATAACTATGCAAATAAGAGCATGAGACCTCGTGTTTTAATTTACCCTACAGTCATTTTTGATTCCTTTCTTTCAATGTAGGATATTGCTAAACCTCATACAGCTTTTTGAAGGTAAAACAATACAACGTATGTAGTGTCCAGCATGCTCTCTTAATCTTAATCCGATCGAACATGTTTGGGGCACATTTGGACGACGCGTTGCTGAAAGACCAAGGTCTCCTCCTTTCTCCAAGACTTGGAGATCGCACTTGGACAAGAATCGAACAGTATTCCTGAAAGTCTCCACGTTTATCCCATCACACCCATGCAAAACAGGTGTGCATCAGTTTTAGTAGTTCGAGGGAACTACACATCATATTAAACATACTGTATCATTTCCAAAGAATCATTTTTTGTCATTTACATGTAACCAAATTATTGCTCTGAATCATCCTTTCATGCCCTAACCACTCCAAAGAATTAAACCTTCCAATGCAATTGTTATTTTTACTTTTTATTCTCTGTAGTGTGCCTTGTTACACCTATAACCCCCGTTTTATACCCCAGCATGGCTATCGAGACCTTTTCTTACCTTTTTTGCTTGTTGCGCTTTTTTTTAGCAAATACAATTAGTTCAATTATTTCAGAAACTTACAATTTAATATTAGGTCTACCGAAAATTTCTGTTCATTCTGGTTACAATGAATTTCAACAAGTATGCGCATATTCATTTGACGCATATTTAACCTCTTTTTCATCATTGAATGTCTACATACTGACCTAGCAAATGAACTAAAACATAGATGACCCATGTTAGTATTAAGTGAGATGTGATCGCTTACTCACGGTTGTTGAAAAAGTTCATTTACGCCACTGTATTTTTTACGAATTCCAACAAGGAAACAAATGCTACAAAAGCGTGTAGAAATTTATTGAAAGTGTTTGGTGAAGGTAAGTTTTTAATAAAACATAACGAAAATGGTTAAAAAAAATTTCCAGTAAGTGACTTCGGCCTGTCTGATAGCCATACTCTGGGCGACCATCTTTGATCGACGATGATACTGTCAAGATCATGTTAGAGCAAAATACGTATTGACAACACCAGAGATTGCGGATAGGCTTGATTCAGCTCAACAAACCATTTCGGATCATATTCAGAAACTAGGGTTTGAGTGGAAGAATTCGAGATGGGTGCCACATAAGTTAAGTGAGAAGAATTTGAATCATCGAATATATATTGCTCACAACAAAATCGAACCCTTCTTGGACAGGATCATAACTGGGGATGAAAAATTGACTACCTATGAAAACATAATAAGGAAAAGGGCATATTGTGAACCCGAAAACCTTTCCCCTTTCCACCTCTAAAACGAAGTTAAGCCTGAACAAAAGAATGTTGTGTATATGGTGGGACATACGCGGAGCAATACATTTTGAGCTGTTCAAACCAAATGAAAGACTAAATTTGGAGAGTTACTGTCATGATTTGGATAAATTAAAAACAGTACTCCAAAAAAACAATCCGGTGATGCTCATTAGGAAGGACATCATACTGCTTCATAACAAAGCAAGGTGACATACTGCTTTGGGAACTCGTCAGAAAGTCGCAGAACTAAGCTGGGAAATTCTGTCGCATCTACTATACTACCTGTACCTAGCAATTTCCGATTATCACTTTCGCTTCTGTCCTTTCAAATTTTTTTACAGGGGAAAAATTCAAGGACGAAGAAGATATCAGACAAGTACTGGTTCAAATTTTGGCCTCTAGAGATAAGACATTTTTTATAAATGGGATATAAAAATTGCCCTCACGCTGGTAAGAAGTTATAAATAATGGTGGCAATTATATTATTCAATAAAGTTTATTCAAGGCTTGAAAAATTTATTTTTTTGTTTTATTCAAAAAACGGACATAATTTTACGTTAGACCTAATACTTACATTGAATAGGGGACATCTTCTTGTAAAGATGAAATTATTTTTAAATAGATGGTGTACTTAATTTTTTTTGAAGTATTTCTGTTAAACAGTAAAATAAGTTTCGACAAATAAAATCTTTGGAAAATTTTCACGCTTAAATAGTGATTATTCTAACAGTAATTTTAAAAAATGTATACTCAACATTATATTAAAATCAATATATTTTGAATCTTGTAAGAAACCGCGTAATTTTGTGTCAGTTGCGATTAGAATAGGGCGTCTTCTCTTACGACACTCCATGCATCTAACACTTTAAGACGTAAAGATGTTGAGTATTGAAATATTAATGTGCCTCATGCACGAGAATATTTAGAATGGGGAGATCCGAAAACGCTACTTCAAGTCTTCGCTACCATACAGATTATCATGAATTCCTCTTAGAGATAGCAGCATATTTATTCACATATTCCATATTGATAAAAAGGCTTTGAAATGAGATCCAATTTATATAAAAATGGATTCCCGTTTTAAAAAGGATTTGTGATACTCAATACTAGGTAAAAGCTTGTATATTGTACTGTTAAAATATATATTTATATGAATTTCATTCACCACAAAACTGTTATAAAATATGAGACTACTTTATGATATAAATATGATAATAAACCTAAGACAATGCTTTTGTGGTGAAATTAAATGTATTACATTAGCCAAACAATGTCTATAGAATGCGCTTTCAAATATGGATTATTTTAAGAGCTGTATATTACAATCGATTACTATGCATTTATCTGTAAATTTAATCATATAATTTCTAAATATATAAGATGTCCCATTTTTCCCTTCAATTTCATTATAAACAGTTCCTGAAAGGATTAAGGATTCATTTTAGAAAAAAAAACTTTATGATATATTGCATATTTTGTATAAGTATTTTTCATCTAGGAAATCTTTTTTGAAAATATTTCACATTGAAATATATATAATACATGTGAACTATGCAATTAACTCTACTGTAAACGCTTATAAATTAGATATAAATAAATTAAATGTAAAAAAACTTTTTTAGGAACAAGCTTTTATTTAAACGCGCTAAAAAGAATAAAATAAACTTTTCCTTTAAAACTTTTTTTACTATCAACTTATAACGTCATTACACAATTTATACGATATAAAAGCTTGTCGCAATATTTAAGTACTCATATTTACTTAGTTTGAATTTTTAAAAACAAATCAATCAGGTCAAGTTTTATTTACTTGTTTATCTACACAGGTAAATCTCGCGACAAGCTTTTATATCATATAAATTGTGTAATGACGTTATAAGTTGATAGTAAAAAAAGTTTTAAAGGAAAAGTTTATTTTATTCTTTTTAGCGCGTTTAAATAAAAGCTTGTTCTTAAAAAAGTTTTTTTACATTTAATTTATTTTTTACTTTTTAGTTATCGCTGGACAGGTTTCTCAGCCTGTTCAACTCATTGAACGCTGGTTCGCCATCCCTGGTTTAGCTGAATTAATTCTCGCAAAATGGGGTATTAGACTAAAAACACAATTTTTTTAAATCCGTAATTTTTAAGCAATTTTTTCAATCTTCATGCAGATTTTGGCTAACATTGTTCTACACACGAAAAAAGAGGTTTAGTGAGATTATCTTCATAAATGACCAAGTTATTAAATATTTAATTAAAATTTTGACTATTTTTGAAAAACTTAAAGAATATATTATTTATTTGAAATATTTTGAAGATAAGGGATGTATTTCTCTAACATATTAGAAGAAAATTTTAATTGTTTATTAAAAACTTCAAAAGGCATTTAAATATTTGTAATAATCAATAAAATGCTTAAGACTAAAAACGCATTTTGTAATCAAAAAGAAAGTTTTATCAAATAATAATTTTTTGCTGGACATTGAATATCTTCTACGTAAGAATCTATTTTTTTTAATTGCTCAGATCATCTTTAGAAACTTGATTTTGAAAAAATCAATAAATTCAAATAAAATTAACAGATTCTATTTGTAATTAAATTTAAGGACACATGTCGTAGTGTGTGTTTAGATTACTGGTGATAAAATGAGGTATATTTAAATTACTCGTAGGCTTAAAATTAGAAAATTTCTTTAAAAAATTACTTCATTTTATTGTAAAATTATTTTTTTTAATTGAAAATATATTGCATTTCTAGATAATATTTTTCTCTTATTGTTTTCCTAGCGGATTCCTTTTTGATGGGTAAGATACATTAAAAAAATGATCTTTCCGATTCTGTAATTATTTTTTGTCTGAGTTTCATAGATTAAAGTTAGATAAATTTTTTAAGAATTTCCACAATACTCGATCTCAGTTTAACTTGACAGCTTTGAGAAAGGTATACAATGTACCAATCTACTTGAAAAATTTTTTTGTTTTGAATTTAAATCCAAGAGAATAGATAGAAATTTGTAAAAAAATTGCATAGGTAGTAGAAATTAGATTATTTTTACGTTGTAGAAATGAAATTATTTTTTAGACAAAGTTAATAAATACAGTCAATAGCGCAACGTTATGAAATTCCAGTTTGGCTGAAAACCGATTTTCGACGCCAACTTTTGTCATTGTTGTAACAATAAAATTATTACAACAATGCAGATATATCCAAGTTGGCGCCCAAAACTAGTTTAACGTTTTTAATTAATATCTTTTTAATTAATTGCAATATCGGAATATAAATGGTCAAAACATGCATTGTCATCCAAACTAAACGTGTATACAAAATTTCAGCTCAATGGGAGGAAGATATCAGCTTCAAAATTGAGTTGCAAGATTCCACCCGAACAAATTACATACATACATACATACATACATACATACATTGTAAGTTAAATAAAAGCTTTTAATTAATATAAATGAGATGGATTTACAAAAGTTTAATAATGCATCACTAATTCATTCTATTGAGAAAAAAAACTGAAAGAATAGAAAAGGGGAAAAACTTATGTAAATAGAAATGACATTTTTGTTACAAAAGTTTTCTGAATACAAAATTCCCAAATAGTTTCTAATCACAAACAAATCACTTTTTAAAATATTTTACTAACACGTATTTCAAATAATTTCATAAGTTAACAGTTAAATTTTTATTCTTTTCTTAAAAATATATCTCATACAATGCATACATTTCAAACAAATAATGTAAAAAAAGATATTTTAGCATTCAAATGAAAGTAATAAAAAAAATTATATTATTTTATTCACACATGGGATTTATAGATGCAAAGCAAAAGTTTATTTTGCAGTGTTTGATTTTTTTTAAAAAACTCTATAAAGGCACACATTGAAATGTTTCATTGTAAATAAATTTCTTATTAAAATACAGATATAATAAATTGATAGACAGAAATACTGAACATTCAAAACTGAGGACTCGTAAGAAAAAGTAAGCGATAAACAAAACTAATTTTAATATCAAAATCTCTTATCTCAGCTGTAATGATATTTCTGCATCACAATTCTTACATCCTGTGTAGAAATATATCATAATGAATGATTTGAAACGCAACCAAAAAAGTGAAGTAGGAAACATCGAAGAGTAATTCGGACTTTAACCCTCTGCTACAACAATGATACCCATAAGCTTGCAAATGTGAATGTTTAGTTACCAATTATGTTTTTGAAAAAATCAGCCATTTTTTTGCCAGCATTCACTTATTTCGTAGTCAGCTTCAATTATTAAATTTTTGTGCGAAAAATGCCTACCTGTGCAGTGCTGTTTCTGAAACAAAACAAAATTCTCAAAACCTTACGTTTCCTAAATTAGTTAACGCTTTTATTTTTTCATACGTCAAATCAATATATGCAAGTCTCTGATGTGATTATTACACGTATGTAAGAAATCAGTTCTAAATTATTTCTACGAAGATTCCAACTTTCACGTACTAAACATAGCAAGGGTATTTATCATATAAACTATCTGGTCAAATGTACTTAGACACATTCAATGGTACAGACACAGAGAGCTCTAAGGCATGTATGCATTTGATGATGAACCCTTTTTCTATTGACGAATACCTGCACACATTTGGAGAGAATTTTCTCCAGTTTTTGATAAGTGGACATAAAAATTGAATTCCTTGCGTTCATCACAGCTGAAGTGATTGTCTACCAGAAGGAATTTTTTGCTCAGTAATCTGAGTTCTTTTGTCCCAAAGATCTCTCATTTGTCCATGAGATTTAGATTAGGGCTGCGAGAAAGTCAGTTCAGTTTTTGAACATCCATTTCGTCGAACCATGTCTCGAGCTGTTATCATGTGGTAGAGAAAAGTATATTCAGTAAAATATTATTCAGCAGCATTGTCCAGAATGTCTACATATAACGCAGAGTTCCCGTTAACAACCCAAGAACTAAGATATTCAAACCAAACCATGAAAAATACTCTCATACCATGATTCTACTACCATCAATTGGTATGATACAACCAGCAGACATGATGCAATCTTTCAGCATGATGCAATACAGTCGGAATGATGCAATACAGTCGGCATGAGGCAATACAGTCGGCATGATGCAATACATTCGGTATGATGCAATCACTAAGAAGCTCTGGCCGTGTGTCTACTAAGCACAACGTCCGTCGGAAAGCTACATTGTAGAATGAGATTTATCACTCCTAAGAACATCTTTCCACATTTTCAACGTTTCGTGATGGGAGCTTTTCACTGTTACGATAAAAGCTGCGAATTTTGGGCACTGATGATTGGCTTGTGAACAGCTGCATGACTGTTCACAAGCCAATCATCCACAAGCCAGGTTTTTTTAAAACTCTTTTGGCTTAGCTGCAGGAATAACGCCTGATGAACTTAGGACTTCAAAATGATTTTCAACCAACGAGGGCTAATGATTTAGTTTTAATGCCCTTTTCAGAGTTCTACGAGTTGTTTTCCTCCTCCTATTTCGTTTTTCTGCAGTTTTACTGCCTCGACGTTTCCACTTTAAAATTACATCACTTAAAATGGAATTTGAACTTAATAGAATGTCCGAAAATTTACGGACGGAATTTTGACAAAAGTGGTATCCTACTATAATATCACCGTCAACGTTTTTAAATATTCTTAGATTTTCACATTGCCTCACAAACTTATAAATATGACCCTACAAACTTCCACACAAACACTTTTATAGTTTTCGGTAAAGCATCAAATGACGTCACTTGCCAGATCCATTCCTCCAGGGTATAATTTCGGCCAGATAGTTCATTGTTATTATTAGTTTCTACATATATTAACTATTAACATCATATTATTGCAAATTATTTTTAAAAGAAACATTGCTTTTTATAAACAGAAAATACATAAATAACAATGAACATTTTTTTTTTTTTGGTTAAAATTATTGAAAATATATTTTAAATTATATAGGGAGGTAACTGTGTAAGTTTCACTTTTCGCTGGCTTTGCCATACTAAATATAAGCAATCTAAACAGATCTGAAGAATGGAAACAAAACAAGTTACGCTTGACAAGAAAAACAGAAAAATGTTACTAGAGGGGGTTCCCTGGGGGTGTGTTACTAAAGACAGTAAGCCTCATGAGACAAAGGAAAGATCTCAGTCGTATATCTTGCAAGTCATAAATCTTAGACCTATCTGTATAAGATAACGAATGTTATTTTATATAACATATGTGTGTATCAAAATATAGGCTTGCTTTAGTAAAATTTGATAGCATAAGCAAAATCATTTTATGTTTTCGTGTTTTTTTATATAGATTCACACAACATACAAATTCCAAGAAAATATAAAATACGCATAAATTTGTAAGTTTAAATATGCATATTTTCTTGCATAAAAGATATCTTCTTTACTCTATGAACATTTTAGAAAGAAATATTATTTATTTAATTTTATTTCTGTCAAAATCATGTTCCTCCTGATTTATATTACTTTTACAAGTTAAAAAATTGCATAAATAATCAATGTTTGTTTAAAATGTAATATATTTTATGAAATATTTGTAAATAAACAGAATGTTTGCTTGTATAAATGCATTCTGTTTTTTGGGGGGAGTGTGTGTGTGTGTAAAAAGTGATTCCATCACAGTGTATTTTAAAGTTTTCCTAATAATTTCATAACTGTTTTCCCTTCAAACATTTGATAGTTATATTACAAATATTATTTCTTCTTTTAGATATACTTTTAAAATATGTAAATGGCTCAAGATTTTTTAGTCCACATTTGCTACGTAAACGTTTACATTTAAAGTTTACGCTGCAATATTTCAATAAAAAGGCTAATAATAATTAAACAGATTTTTAAACGATAATCAAATGACGAAACCAGCATCTGAAATGATACATCCCTTTCATAACTTTTACACTAGGCTTGGAGGTGAATTTCAATTTCATTTCACATGCAGCAGGCTTTTGTTAAATGTTAAATAATATATAAAACGTTTTCTGATGGAGTGTTTATTGAATTCCCTCTTCGAAACAATACGTGGGCTAATAAGCAACGCGTATCTCGTTAATATTAGCCACAACTTAACACAAAAGAACATCTGAAGAGACATTCTACTCATCAAATGTTCCCACAGTGCCAACATAAGAATTTTGAAGATGCTCATCAACTCCTCTCTACACGGTGAGTCTTTAATGTCACTAGAACTAATTTGTTTATTGTTAAAACAAGAGGAAAAGGAAAAATATGCTGAGATATAAAAAGGCATTTTAAATAGGAGCTAAACAAATTAAATAACTCAATAACATCTCAAGTTTTTGATACTGAAAATGCTTAATAAAAGTTTAAGACATTACTCTCAATTAATTATACATTAATCATAAAATATTTAGAAAATTTCACTTCCTTAATTTTAAAAATTGATTGCCCAGTGAGTATTTTCCTATTCATTTCTGCTTTCAATAATAATTCCTTTTATAATTTAACTAACAGTAATAAATTTAATGCATCTTAACTTAAATCCTTGATCGAAAAAGCTTAAAATATCACACCGGGAATATTTCCACCGATAAGTGAGGTAAATCAGTATATTCGAGAGAAAATATCTAGTTAACTGATTTTGGAAAACAAATCATAGGTTTTGTAAGTACAATTTTATAAATGAATGTGTTTCATACATATTAATTTAAATAATACAACTAACGTTAAGAACTACTATTAAAATTCACTGATGTAAATCTAAAATGCAAAACCATAGAAGACACATCCAAACCATAGGAAATTTCAAAGAGACGTATTCCACGTTGTGGGATATACGATGTATAAGTATTTCAGCGCAAATGCTCATAGGCACCTTAGTACAAATAATACATGCTATATAAAGGTTGATGGTCAAATTGAATCATTGGAATAGTGTTTTTGTAATTTGTATGAGTAGCTTCAGTATGCTTAGAACTAGAGTAAGCGTATAAACTAAGCACGGTTTTTAATTTAAGCCAAGAAAAACGGCTACGTACATAGAAATGAGAATAATTATTCCAAGAATTCTGTGATTATGTCTGGTATAAACTTACCTTAATGGACCAGATGTACCTTAAGACCCATGCGAATCTGTAATCAATGGATGCATGAAAGAACGACTTACCGCTATAACTAATTGCACTAATCTCGTTGCACGACTCTAAGGGAGAAAATATATTATAAGAAAGGCAATGATTGAGCATCAGAAACAATATCACAACCAATAATATTTGTCATAAAACAATCATTGTTCGCGTGTTCCATTTAATGCCATTTGTAATAAAATGGTGTGCCTCAAGGGGCTCGTTGTGGCATTTAATTGTGATACAAAACAACAAATGTTCGAGACAGCAACGTTACACTGAATGGCAGACGATGCAAAGTAAGTGACATGAAATTGTCGTTAAATACAATACACCGCATTCAATTTAATTCACACCGCCTCGAATACGGTAATAGTCGTACTAAAGTCTAAAAACGACTTGGTTGTATAACTATTGCCTTATGAAACATCATACTCGTCTTGCATCGGGTATTAAATATTTGAGGTGGTATTAGTTTCCAGTACCACACTTTCCTAGTAAGCATATCTGGTACAATGACTAGGCAGAGCTATGTTCTATACGCTTTGAAAGATTTCTGTCATCATTATCTTAAGGGATTTAATGCAGCCTCGTTTTATTAGAAGAACTTGCAACCACTTGGGTTCAACGTTCAAGACAACTATGTCTATCGGATTACATTGCTAATTAGTCCTTCCTGTTCTCCCAATCTATCACCTATCGAACAAACCTGGTCTATGATTTGAGAATGACTGACTCAATATGCGCTATCTACCGCTATAATAAATCCGTTTTTTTTGTCATATTTGAGGCAAAATGGTCCGACTTATCAATCAAATTTCCAAATTCTTTTTCATTCACTGTCAAGGCGTGTAACTAGGATTTTTAGCGCGTTTTTCACGTAGTGAAACAAAAACGCTATTAGGACGCAAATTTCGTCTTCGTTCCATATTTTGTCGTACCTTTTTCTCAGCCAATAAGCAACCAATTGACCTCGAGTTTTCGGCATTTGGTCGCTTTTGTGCCCTAGATGAGCCGAATCATATTTAAATTTTCCCATAGTTCTCCCGAATTTTCCTACAAAATTTCCTGAATTTCGCTAGTTTATAAAAAAATTTTCTCAAATTTTACCTAGTAAATAACAATAGTAGTACATTTAGAGGAGTGGTACAGTACACACTACTTTCTGTTAGTAAAAATTTCATTAGTTGCATTATTGTAAAATACAACATGTGAAAAACGCGCTAAAATTACTTGGCCATGCCAATGATTGGTATCTTGTTAGCTAGTAGTAGTAAAAACAATCAATACTAAATTCATCTTTCTTACTGCTTTACAGGCTTTATTTTCTATCATTTTTACATTTGTACTGTGTTCTATTTCTCTAATAAATTTAGTTTCATTCTCATTTGTCCTCCTCGGTGGTACATTTTGGATCGCCAACAGTACGTATGTTTCTTTTTCTATATAAGTTAGCAGCATGCAGACAGCAAATAATATTAAACTAATAGATTATGTTTATTTTTCTGAATTATTTTTAAGATAATGAATTAAAACTGGAAAAATACTTATTGAATTGGCAAACAATTATATCGTCTATGAAACATTGAAGCTTAAACGAAATACGATATAA
Source organism: Trichonephila clavata (assembly GCA_019973975.1). Classification (NCBI taxonomy): domain Eukaryota; kingdom Metazoa; phylum Arthropoda; class Arachnida; order Araneae; family Nephilidae; genus Trichonephila; species Trichonephila clavata. Next base: position 100,583 of record BMAO01035685.1, on the reverse strand, counting down.
AACAACGAGTGTGCAATTTATTACTTCAGAGTGTTAATCCTGATAAATGGAGTTCTAATATTGTCTCCAACACAATGAGATATCTTAGACTTAGCATCATCTTTTTTAAAAAAAATCAATTCCAAGATTACTTTTCTAATAATATTGTCTTACGGAATCGATTCACCCTAACATTCAGTCTCATTTTCCCTGACATTGTTTTGATGATTGGCGTGGGACGAAGCAATATGAACAAGGAGCATGATGCTAGTTTCGGAAAATCTACGCACAGTGGAGAAATGAAATTCTATTCTTAACATCCAACTTTTGTTGAAAATAGAAAAACGTATTTTTCCCGTTTCTAAGTGCTGTCTTAGTTCCCATGTTCCAGTGTTAGTAATAGAAAGTACTTTATCTGTCATATATATTTTCAGCACTATAGATTTAGTTAAATATCTATGTAACTTCTGTCACATTATCGCGTCACGCCTCGGGAGCTTGTCTATTACTGAAACTGTTACAGTTCGTGTCTCTGTAACAACATGTTTTTCCTTAACGCCTTCCAGGTTCATTTTATTTCTATGTTATGGATAAAAATATGCTACTTTTTTTTAATGCATATTTCCAACTATACATTTATTTTTAAACATAATAACAACATTCGCATGCAAGATTTCCTAAAAATTAATGAACAAAATTTGTTTAAATGAATGAGTAATTTACCTGTAAAGATAGTTTTCTGTATGGTAGAAATCATTATACTTTGGAACCAATTCACACTAACTATAATATAAATCCTAGAATAACTAGGTTTTATCTTGAATTATAAATTTTACTTACATCTTTTGCATTTTTATAAATGATTATAAAATTATTATTCAAAGTTAGATCGTGAATGACAAATTCGAAAACACATTAATGCACATAACCAAGCACTGCAATCTGGACATTAGAGAGAGAGAATCTGGTTTCCCTTCTTACCTTCTTCCCTTTACTGTCTCTTTTTGAGCAGTAAGTAATACATTGTTGTGTTGGATTAGTTTTCTTAACTGGGGGGGGGGGGGATTGTAGTCAACACAGTTTCGTTCAGACAAACATGAAGGCGTGGTGTTGCTCAGCAGAAAGAAGTTCTCTTTTTGCTGAAACTTCTACAGAAGGGCACTTCTGAGTTTTTCGAAACCATAAAAAGCATATGTGAAATAATTGGGGAAATACCGCTTGCACAGTGAAAAATTTCCCAGTGCCTGAGCTACACTTAATTTGTTCCAGGATGATACGCTTTGCCTGCCTGAGCTCAGTTCAAAAACACCTGAAAAGCGCTTAAAGATATACGAGGTAGAACTCAAAAGTTCCCGGGAAGTGAAAGTTTTTTGCAGGAGAGCGACTACAATAGCATTTTTTCCCTTTTCTAAAAAAGTTTGTCCCAAACCACGCTGTAGGTGGCTTGCCACGGCATCCTGTTTTGCAGGAAGATGCATTTAGTAGCCGGCGATGGAAAGAAATTGCATTTTTTAAGCAGAGAATGATATGAAATTTTGTGCTGGCTTGGAAAAAGAGTGCTATGAAGACATACGAAATGTTGAATCATGTTTAAGGCAGTGATGCTTTAACGCGAATGCGAGATTTTGAGCTGCATCGACGTTTCTGAAATGGCAGGGAAAGTGTGAAAAACAAACACTCTGGACGTCTGTAGACTACCCGCAGAGCTGAAAATATTGAAAGGTTTTCTGCGGGGGTACGTTAGAACATGTTTCAGGGTAAAAATGAAAAAACAACTGTTTTGCCACATCCTTCTTACTCCCCTAATTTCGCTCCTTGAAACTTCAGAATATTTCTTCTGCTGTTACGTCACTTGCTGAGTTGTCAATTTCAATCTGCAGATAAAGTTAAAAGTGCATCGCAGGCTGAATTAAAGGACATGGCTAAAAATATATTCTAGAAATGTTTCTATGAACTTTACAAGTTATCGCAAAAGTATGCTGTTGCTCAAGTATCTTATTTCGAAGGAGGATGTGTTTCATCAACTTAACTGGTAATATATTTCAAGTTATAGACTCAGTCCGGGAACTTTTGAATCTTACTTCGTACAACAATACAGACTAATTTTTCTCCAGAAGAGAGCTGTGGCTACAGTGGAATTAGATTTTTTCTTATATATTATTTTTCCTGAGTAAAATACAGCTACACATTTTGAATAATTAACAAAATAACATCAACTGCGTCTACCTCGCAATTACATTTTTGTTTTCTTATTCACTCTCTATTTGTGTTGCATTTTGAACGTCCTGCAACGTAGCTTCCAATATTAATGTATTAATACTTTTTTTTAAAATAAAATTATCAGAATTTTTTGTGCTATTGTATGACCGATAAACCAGCCTAAATAACTATAAATTCAAGAATCTGAATGCCTAATACAGTCAAAGAGGAAATAGCTGATGAACTTTTTTCCTCTCATACATGTATTTATTTAAATTATTTATTAAACTGGTTTTCTAGGCGGAAATATAGATGTAATAAAAAAAGAATATGTAAACTCGCTTGAAAGCCCACATTACATGTTTCCATTTTAAAATGCTGAAAGAAGAGTAGCACACACACATACAATTTATGTAGTCAATAGTTATGTCTTTTTCTTTAAAAAAAATCTACCCTAAGGACAGTGCTTTCTGGCAATGTAATATGTGTAATTGTTTGTTTTGTAACTAACTTCATCAAATAATATTTTTAAAAAAAGTTTTAAACATTTTTTATATAATTATAATCAATAAATCTTTTTATTGATTTGATTTTTCCGGAATCCCTGCAACTGAAACATTTCAACAACGGATTTCCAGTGCTCTTCACATTCCGTCATTTGGGGTTGTCTAACACTCAATAAATCCTACCAAGGAAAAGACCACAAATATCTTTGAGGGTAAGATCAAGATTAGACCTTTCAAAAATCATATCAGAGATCTAGGGTAAGCCAACATAATATATTTTGCAATTGCAGGTGTTGTTTCCATTCCCAGCTGGTACGTCGAGAGACTAATTGCTGATGTTATGATTTCAGCTACAACTAATCGACAAAAAATAGTGTGGTTTTAGGAGATACCTCTCTTTATCCAAAACTGTTCTAGGCTGAAACTTCTTTGATTAAAAGAGAGAATTATTTCAGACGTTTCATTAAAGCAGTATTGATCAGATGATGAACATTGTAACAACTACTCAAAGGACATAAATGCAACTAGAACCTGTACTTGAAATACTGAGAAGTTACTGTTATCTGCCCAAAAGGATTTAAATTTAAGATTCATTAAGAAAGGAAAGGTTAGTCTTAGGAATAGAATAGAGAAACCAGAAGTAACTTATGGTTTCAGAATTATGAACTTATTCACCATAGACATTTTAGTAATCAAAGAAATATTTTAAGTTCTTAATTAAAAGGAATTAATCTAATGTACTGTAACTCTAAATTTTGTAAGAAATTTAAGAAAAAGCACAAATATTTTTCGTGATAATTTTTTCACATACATACATTTGATTTGCTTATGCGTACCTAATTTGATTTATTTATACGTATACACTTTGAAGTAAAATGTAGAAATTTAAAAACAATTCTAAGATATATGTTTAAGTCCTTATTTATCCTTCAGAAAAAAAATAATAATACTTACGCAACTTTTTCAATTGCCGCAAAAACATGTTACATTTAATGCTGTCTCGAAGAATAATGTCCATCCATTTAGAACAGTGGTCTGTGGATCAAATGGTACCTGGCTACTAAGGAACATTAAATTGTTTCCATTTTATTTATTGTATTGTATTTCTCTAGGATTTCTGTGACTTTCCATGGAAATCAATTTATATGTAATGTTAAATGACTTTATTTTTTTTGTGTAACTTTGCTATGCACATTTAAATACGATTAATTTAAAATTATTACATAAAAAACGAGTATGCTTCTAACCATACCACTGAAGTAAAACTTCTTTAGCTCCATTTATATGTATTTATATATAAATATATTTATATATGTATATAATATATACATGTATATTCATATACAAATATTAATTTTCTACAAATATTTAAATTTATTATGGGTTTTCATCGATAAATTAATATTGTTGAATAGATTTTTTATTTTTATTCATTATTTTCACTATCGGATACACCAGTAATTACTGCCGTTGATTGTAAAACCGAGATAATAGGCTTATGGTATGAGAAATAAGATGCATATGCTTTCGAATGAAAATTAGAAAGATATCTAGAGAAAACTGCATCCATTGTTGTTCTATGTCTTGAGGAAGGCTCTTTTCAGTTATTATTAATTTTATTCATTTGTAGTTCTAATTTAACTTGTAGAAAGTTTACCAAGAGTTGTCCGTCTTCAGACGCGATATTACCATTGAAATCTCCTGCTAAATTTAGTGGCAACGTATGATAGTTTTCTCCTAATTCTTCAGAGCCTATTCGAATGTAAATCATAAGTCTTTCAAATAAAAACTTTATAATATTATTAACTGTTATTGGTCGAAATGTAAACAACTACCATGATGGTCCTGCAGCACCGCTTTCATCTTCAGAGTCTGTCTAACTTCCTGCCATAATTTGTTATTATTCACCCAAAAATTCACAAAATATGAACTTTAAAATGAGTTTACAATTTCATTCACTTTAAACGTAGAATATATAATGTATTGAACAAAATATTAATTTATAAAATCTTCAAGAACGAAATGAAATTACGAAATAATCATCACCACCGCGAAAACGCTAGCAAATTCGCAAAATAACTACTGACACACACACATATATATATCTATGTGTGTGTGTGTGTGTGTGTGTGTGTGTGTGTGTGTGTGTGTGTGTGTGTGTGTGTGTGTTGTGTGTGTGTGTGTGTGTGTGTGTGTGTGTGTGTGTGTGTGTGTGTGTGTGTGTGTGTGTGTGTGTGTGTGTGTGTGTGTGTGTGTAAAGAAATTTTGTAGAGACTTGTAGATAAATTTTTTGATTATATATATATATATATATATACTTCATGCACTGGCTATGAGAGAAGAGAGAAAGAAAATATGCGTGCGCCTCTATTCTCTCTTGCTCCTACAGTGGGGTACAGACCTACAGTGTGTGCTCTCTCTTGTTCTTATAGCAATATACGAAATTTAACTCTCTCTCTATCTTCAGTAACGTATATCTCCCTCTCAACTTCTGTTCGCTTACTCCAGCTTACTCCCCAAGTCAAGCGTGCGTAAAGAAGTTTTACTTCAAAAATCTAAAATATAAACAATCAATGTTCTTCCCCTCAGCAACGTCACTTGATCATGGCTCAAAATTACGAGATCCGTCCCCAATAGCCCTAGTGCAGCTTTATAGTGCCACGTAAAATATAACTCCTCAATGGGCTGTGGTAAAATTATCAAACGCTGACCGGTCCACTGCGATAAAAAGGTTGGGGAACACTGATTTACATAGAGATGCTCCTATACCCGAAAAAGGCTCAAGATTATACGCACAAAATTCTAAGACTGAAACCATGAACATATTTAATTCAATAGATTACCTTAAATAGAAAAAAAGGGAAATATAAGGAAATAATTTAATACAAAAATCAATTTTGAAATTCCAAACTTTATTTTCAAAAATGACTGCAGTATTTGAAAACCTTATTTTTCTACCGAAATATTTAAGCTTAATTTTGATATTTTGGACAGCATGCAAAAATCGGTTTTGTAGCAAGAATGGAATATCTACAGTTAAATTTTAATTAAAAAAATATTTTCTTAAATGCTCTATCGCGGATTTAAAAAAACAACTGAGCCTTTGAATGTCTGTCAGAATTTTTAATGTTTAACTCCTGAACCCTTGTGGGACTTTAATAAATCAAATTCCATAGTCGTTTTTGGGTTTTAATCCAGTTTCATATGTTATCGGCTATATTTTATTAAATTCAGTTTCACTTTTGTTACATTATATCAAAGTTAATTACATAATAACCTTCGAATTTTAATAAAAAAATTCACTAACATATTTGTAAAAGAGAGAGAGTTCGTACTTCTTGAGTAGTATGTAACAAGTATAACTGTTTTGTATAAGGTTGACGAATAAGTTTATAGTGTGTGCCAGAAGAAGCATATATATTTTTTACTGTAAATTATTTACTAAGATTTATATTAGATGAGAGTTTAGATTACCTTTCTACGCTTATTTGTAAAAAAAGTTTTATTTGAAAAAATAATTTGGATTTTAGAATCTCTTGAACTTTATACACAATATTATATATTTTAAATCAAAACCACACTCAATGTTGTGTGTGTTGCTGTTTGAGAACTTATGTGCCCTAATTTAAAACATATATGGACTTCCATACACGAATATGTAGATAATGTATAGGGTGAACCAAAAGTCTTGCCCTGATTATAAACATTTATTGCGCTGATCTACACTGCTAGCCATACAAAATGCAACACCCTGAAGAAAGCATGCAAACCATGTGAAATGTACTCCATGCGTTGGTGGTGAGGAAATATACAAATCATAAGCCTTATAGCACAGACACACATTACGGTAAACTTTAGCGCCACATGCAAGCGCAGTGTAAGATGATAAAAGATAGACAATATGATGTACAGCAATTGGTTTTTACGTGCATTTATTTTGTGTGCAAGTTGTTTACTTATGTCTCGTGAAAAACATCGAGCTTCTTTTGACCAAGTTTCTGAATTCGACCGAGGAAGAAAAGTAGCCAATAAGGATTGCAGATTATCCTTCTGAGAAATTGGTCAACGTGTTGGACGAAACCAAGCAACTGTGATGCGAATCTGTCATCGCTGGATGCAGGAGAAAAGATGGACCGACGGGTCCAATCACACCCTCCTCGTTGAACGACTGCCCGTGGTGACAGGTGGGTTGTGCGCATGCAGTGAAGGATCGCGTATCTACATCAAGAACCATAGCACAAAAGATTCCTGCACCCGGTACCTTGGTTTACGGTGGTATTGAATTTCACTGCAGCGCCTCTCTAATACGCATTGCCGTTACACTGAAGAGCCAGCGCTACATTTCTGAGGTGTTGGAGCCTGTGGTTCTCTTATACATTCAGAACTTCCCATAATCCAGATTTTAACAAGATAATGCGCTACCACACGCGCCTCTCAATGTTCAAGTATTTTTCTTCACCCATCAGACTAAATTGCTTCCTTGGCCTGCTTGTTCTCCTGAACTATCACCAATCAAAAACGTGTTGTCCATGCTTGCACAACGACGGCCTCGGGATACACTACCCGTTGGACTTTGGCAACATGAGGAAGCCGCATGGACTGCTGTACTCCAAGGATACACCCAAAGCCTCTTTGATTCTCTTCCGAGGAGTGTGGCAGTGGTTATAGCTAAAAAAGGCAGTTACTAACTATTAAATTTTTCATTATCCACACGTTACAAGAGACTGTAATTTTAATCGTTTGATCTTTGTACAACATGTTACCTGCCAAATAAATTTCGTTGATACTACCTCTGGTCCTTCTTGATGTTGCATTTTGTTGGGCCAGCAGTGTATTATAATTAGACCTATGTTCTTTTGAATATGTTGTATCATTATGAATATTTTTGTCAGGCCATTTACTTCAGTAAACGTGTGCTGCTTTGGTATCTCGGAGAAAGTCTAAGTTCTATTCCAGTTTCCACCATATGTTAGGTTCAACAATTGCTTCACTCACACTCGGCCCTCCTCTTCTAAAAAGATTCTTAACCCTGCCTACTTGTTGAGACATTTCATATCTTTGCTTTATTAATTTGCACCAGGAGATTTGCTTCTACAAATACGTCAAAATACACAATGAACATCAATGAGCAACTTCGTTTTATGAAATCATAGCACATGTTACAGGCTTTCTTAAGAATGGACGTCATTTCGGCAAAAATTGATGTCTTTCTTACAAATGATTCTCCGAGTTCATCTTGAAAAAGCATTCGCTCCATTTGCTGCATTAAAAAAAACTACTCAAATTGATCTGCTTAATGATACAAAAGCTACCTTATTATATTAAGCAGTTATTTTGTAAAAATATTTAAAACTTCGGGAAAAACGCCTCTTGTGTTCACTCTATCTTTAGTTTGTTTTTAAATTTAATTATCAGATTACATTATTTTATCATTCATTACAAGGTTAAATCAGTACAACAGAATAATAAACGAATTTTTATTATATAGATATTTATAAATCCATTCATTATTTTGCTATTCTGTAGTGACTTTTTTTTATCCCTTCATACCATCGAAAAATATATGAAAAGTATACACTTTGTAAGTCTTCCAATGAATATTTCATAAAGAAGTCCTACCTTTCAAAATTTTCTTTTATGTACTGCTTGAGAAGCCCTTCAAATTGTTTCTTTATCCCCAAGGCACGTGTATCTCATTTTTGGGATGAACAGCTTGAAAAATTCTTACTGGATTGAAGAAACTAATGCTTTTACAAATTTAATGTAAGCTAAAAATATAACCAAGAGGTATAAATACAAGCTTTCAAAATAGAAACATTTTTTAAGAAGTAAGAGAAATGCATAAATAGTAAATTTTTTATCACCTTACATTTAAAATAGTAAGAAATTCATTTCCAATTTCAGAAATTTTCTAATATCAATACTAGAGTTCTTGGAATAGAATATTTTGAACAAAATAACATATTATCATAAATGTTTAGAAATACTATAATATATCAAATGTTGGCTTTAATTTGTTTTCTAATGGGTAAATTTTACGTTCAATCGCACAATTTACGCTTTATATCAAGACAAATCTATGTGGTAAATTAAAAGTGATTAATTTTTATTATATCACAGTTGTGTATATGTATGTATGGTATATAACAATAATGTCGTTACATACCTAATAATTTAATCATTTGTTTACACTTTATATCTATAATAAAAATTAAAATGGACAAAATTTAAGTAATGTCATTAAATTGAAGACGATTAATTACTGTATATAATTGAAGAAAAAAAAACTCGCAAAAAATAATATAACTATCTCTACAGTTTTTTTTTATATTTAGCTACATTTAATCTTTACAGAAATTAGAAGTCTTCTATTTCCTGAAACAATACATTAGAAACAGTACAAAATAATAAATTTTCTAAAACAACAGATTCCTCATAGAACCCATAAAATAAGACTATAGGATTAAGCAGACCTTAATTAAAGCACAACTGATACTAAAACCTAAAATAGCAGGGCCGTCAAATACAGCTGTCGTGTTAGTTTATTTTATGTGTTAGGCTTATATGGCAAAAAACCTATTAAGCTTTAGTAAGGGTAAAACATTGTGGCTTTGTATTTCAGATTCTTTCACATTAAGAAAATGAAATTGCATTCGCGGCATTCTGTTAAGAGAAATTAGAAACATAATTTAAATTTAATTTCATATTTAATAATGCTGGGAGCTTATATTAGGATAACTGGGGTAAAAAACGCAGCTGGGTATATTGAATTTCAACGATTAATGCAGCGTTTATGGAAACTTTAAAAAATACTGTCTCATATTGCGAGATCTCATATTTGAGATGCATAATCTGTAATTTTAAAGAAAAAAGGGGAAACGTTTTTAGGAGTAGATTGAAGATAAAATCCTTTTAGGAAGGTTAATTAAATTTACTGCAGAACAAAAAAAATGACAAAATTAGAATATTTTGAAACTGATTTAATAACTAAGTTAACGAATGAAGCTATGCTTGGTATTTCTTGTGTTTTCTTTTTCATATCTATTTGCTTAAATTCAAATGTGTATGCAAGCATACTTTAATAACTTATACATAGAGTTCCTATTTTTACACAAGTAAAATTGTAAATAATCAACACAAATTTTCTCAATCTTAGCTTGCAAAAATATTCAAATTTCTGTGGAAAGTGTTGTATACACATTCATAGAACACTCTTTTAATTGTTTTTTTTCCAACTTCAACATTGAAATGAAAATTGCAATATTATTGTTTTAAAATTTTCGTAGGATCAAACAGTAATCTTAGCCTTGTTGTAGTTGGCTCCTCTCTGTTATAAAGCATATGTGTTGTTATGTTTTACCAAGTTTTAGTTCCTTCTTAATTTCTAAGTATATTTTAGATGTCACGGGTCTCTGAAAATATGTATAACGACATAGACATATATAAAATAATTAGATTCAACCTTTGAATTACCAATACATTTGTTAAGCGGTGAAAATCATTTGCTCCCATATATCTTACACCGAAATTTGATCGTTCTATCAGTAATGATTAACACTTAGAAGACGGCTTTTTTTGAGAAGTAACTAACCTTTAAAATGGTCATTTTGGCTATGTTGTGTTCTCCCATTTTTGTCAATAATTGATCTTAATATATGTTGCTGGACATTAGCAACAAGGTAATAAATTGATCACCTAAGTAGCCTCGGGTTAAAAGTTGTTAAAGATGTAAGGGAGAAATAGAAAATTTTATATACACCACCTTTCTCGTCTGAAATCAAGAGTTTTTCGACACCTTTACGGGTTTTGGCTAACTACAAAGTGTTCAGAAAGCTATTTGAAAAGGAATACCAACTTGACTGATTTAATATATATATATATATACTAGCTACAAGTACCCGGCTTTGCCCGGGTTTAATATAAGGTTTTCTGTAGAAGCGTGCAAAACTGTTTATTTGCATGCAATAAAAGGGTGCATTTATCTTAAAGCAATGTGATAGACAACATTTTTGGCAGTTCCATTTGGAGTGTGTACAAAAAGATTTTCCTCTTTGCCCACTCTGGAGCAGGCCACATACAACTACGCATGAGAAAAGCATGGTGTCTACAAGTCTATATCAGCAATCTCAAGAGACTGTCCCTGTGACTTGTTGATTGTCATGGCAAAGCACAGTTTCAAAGGAAACTGTATTCTCTTGAATTTTATGGTGTAGTCTGAGGGAATGATAGAAATTCTTGGAAAGAAGACATCCTCACCCTTAGCACACCCTGAGAGTACTGTGCTTGAATGACATGTTGCATCAGATTTTTCACAATTAATCTTGTGCCATTACACAATCTGGGTGCATCAGTATTTCGGATCAGCATTATTGGAGCATCAACTTTCAGAATCAAGTTGTGGGCTTGCAAATCAGGAGTCTGGATGGAATTCAAGAACTTAATGGGATATTGTACTGCTTCATCATCATTAAGGATACAATCTATGAACTTGCAGGCATATTCTTGCCTTGAAGCTACTTCTGAATGGTGACATTTAGCTACTCAACCACATCATTTCTGCTTGCCAGAATTGCTCTGTGAGAAAGCCAGTCCTGATCCTTGAAGTTTTGCTGAATGTTAGAATAAACCTCGGACAGAAGTTCGTCAGAAGGCCACATTGCATAATTTGACCACATGGCATAATGATGAGGCCTGTTGAAGGATCTTCAGGCCAGAGTGAGGCTGGGATGGAACGAAACTTGTTTAAGAACCTTCCCCATGTAAGTTGTCTGCTGGAAGTGAGGTTCATCCTACAAACATGTCTGGAGGGAGGAGGGCTGGGTCCTGCCACCATCCCCACCCCTCTCCCACCCTACACATGTATGACCATAACTTTTACTTACATCCTCATCATCTCATCATCACCACAAAAGCATTCAAAATCACTCTCAATGACCAACTTGCATGATTTCATTTTTTTCTTTTTTTGGTTCATTATCACACGGCTCAGAACAGACACATGGAGCATTACTTTTGGCTGGAGGAGGCCAGAGTGAGGTTGGGATGGAGTAAAACCTGCTTAAGAACCTTTCCCATGTAATTTTGTGTACGTGTACCAAATTTCACGTTACTTGGTTGTCTGGACCTTGAGTTATAAGGGAACAGCCAAACGGACAGATAACAAATGCGTCTTATATGTATATAGATATCCCTTTCGACACTTAGAATAGATAGATATCCCTTTCGACGGAAACACTTTGTATTATCGAGATGTCCATAAAAGCTAAGTTCCATTGGCTGTTCTGTAACATAACATATGGACATTAACAGCACATATAAACGTATATATTCAAAACCATACTGACAGACACAAAATATCATGAATCATGAATCTAGCATATAAAATCATTGGTTATATTGCTGTTACGGTGAAGAATAATTATCATGTGGATATAAAAACTTAGTTTATTTTAGAAAAATTTAATACATAGTAGAATCCATAATATTATAAGAAATATAAATGAAATGTAATTCTATTGATAAATTTAGAATTTGGAGTTCCGGAATTATGTAATAACTTGTCTATTGTACACAGATTCCTCGTGACCTATGCATTTTTTAATACTATTTTAGGTAAGTTACATTTTTCTTGTAGTGTATTTAGAACTACAAACCATTATTTTCAATAGGATTTGACTCAGTATTATAAACAAAAATAGAGAAGGATCACTAGCCGGAAAACTTGTTAAATCCCGCTTTTATTAGACTATTAAGATTAGTCCTAAGTCAGCAATAATACTGTTGCATCCGTATTTTTTAAGTTCTGATATATTTTTCTTTTATCTTGAGTATTCTAATAATTTCTGTCTCTGTAGTAGACTTATAAAACTATATATGCGTGATATTTAAATGAATTACAATTATTACTTAAGCACAACTGAGACAATTGCATACATATTTATTTAAACATGATGTAAGCACTTGCTACCACTTTAAGTTTCTTATCATTTTTATTAACATTTTTGGGGTGTAACTTTAGGGGGGAGAGGGGAATGTGCCACAAATACTAAATAGAACAAACCGATAATATTCATCTCAAATTTATCCTAACTTTCTAGAGCTAGCAATTTTTTATCGAAGATCGATTGAAATCTGAGATAGTTAAAGATTTTGTTTCTTCTTTTCCCAGTGACACAGAAATCTTTCTTTAAAAAAAAATAGAGCCATTGGGTTTTTTTTATCAGTTTCCTTTCTTTCTTTTTTTTATTTTGTCCGGTACAACAAATCTCAAACAATCCTCAACCTCTATTTTTTCCAGTCTTACCAGGAAATGAACGTTTTTCGACTTTTCAAAGTGACTTGGTTTATCTTGAGGAATTCCCAAACTTTAAATTTCTTCAGGCAAGTGTTTAATTTTTATCTTTATATTTCTATTCTTCATTGCTTTCCTAAAATGTGAATGAAAATTAATACTTCATATGCAAAACGGTTATTGTGTAAATTTGTATTCTTATTTTTTCCAAAGCAAAATCACTCTCACAAAAGGAACCTTCTATATATTTATTTTGTGTGCATTACTTTTTCAATAGAATTTTAATTTTTAACAAAGTAAAATGCGTACAGACTTTTCAAAGTTTATTCATAGTAAATTTTATTTCTACTCGAATTTCACTAAATTACTGCACTTTTTCTTTTCTTAAAGTTCATTTCTATCTCACAACAGCATCACGTGACGTGCTATCATTTCCATAAATAGCAATCATTTAAACCCTTTAAGCGGTCAAATATTTTTGCCCAAAATGTTCCCAAAAAACACATTTTTTTTATTGTATGTAACTAAGCATGATACTTAACACAATGCAAAAAATGGAATAATTTTGTTTTAATTTTCAATTTTAAAGTTTTCTCCAGGGCTTCTAACCATAATTTGTTTTTTTCCCCGGTTTTTGTCCCAATTCAACTAAAAAAAAGTATAACAGTTCAGTTCCGGTTTTCGTTTCTCCAAATATAACGATTTTTATCTCAGGTACGATTGAATAATTTCATTTTATGTTTATTCTTGTTTGCCTAAAAATATAATTCTATCATGAACAAAAAATGCGATTCTATCAAAATTTTGAAGACTTTATTCTTTTTTTAATTAGTACACTATGTGAATTGATACAATTAACCAGATACGAGCGGTGAGCAGAAAATGGCGAGCATTGACATCTAGGTTCATTGAGGTGTTTGACAACTAGGTTCATGATTCTGGTTTGACTATTAAAACACTCTATGCAAACATCCATGGATGGTTGCATGCTGAGATGCAAAAAATATAACACAGACTGATATTTTCTTTAAAAACCATTTCCATTCAACTTAATTATATCTGTATTCTACAAGTAGTTTCAAGCAAAACCGAAACAGAAAAGTACTAGGGAACTTTAGACTACTGAATCGAGAAGAAATGTACATGTCATGATGATAATTAAATTGCTGACGTTAATGTAGCAAATATTGATAAGTTGGTTGCAGTAACAAATGATTGAAGATATCTCGAACCGAAATAAACCGATATATTTTTTGCTTCAGTTCCAGTTTTCGTTAAAACTAAATAGTAATTTTTTCCCCTGGTTTTCGGTTTATTTCCGGTTCAAAACTCTGGTTTTCACACTTTTTTTTAATCTTATAATTATAACAGTATAAAAGTAGTTGTAAAGTTCCTGCACTACTCCGAAGAAATTAACTGTTTCGAAGGAAATTTTAGCTGCATCATTTACAGCTAAATTTAGAGAATTAACAGGGCAAAGGATATAGAGTGCTCTCGAATTATTTTCAATAATTTTTTGTTGTAATCCTTTGTGCTTTCCTCTCATATTAGCACCATTATTGTAAGATTGACCTCGTAAATCTGATAAATTTAGTTCTAACGATTTTAAATATCCATTTATGAATTCATACAGATCATGTCCAGTAGTGCCATCGACAGATTGAAATCCTAAAAAATGTTCTTCAATTTGAGCTTTATTGATTTCTTCGTTCTTATAAACAAGTCGAATTACAACAGTCAACTGTTCGGTATGACTGATATCAGGTGTAGTATCCAGAATTAATGAGTAGTATTTTGACGATTTAATCATATGTAATAAATGCTTTTTAATTCCTTCTGAAATAATGCTTATAATTTCATTCTGAATTTGATCCCCTAAGTAATGAGCAATGTTTTTTCTTTGAGATGTTTGAATTTTGTGGAGATGTTCAGCGATAATTGGATCAAATTTTGCTATGGTTTCAACCAACTTCAAAAAATTTCCATTATCATTATGATACAACTCTTTCGAAGAACCTCTGAATGCAAGGCATTACCAGGCTAAATATTTAATTAAATAAATTAGTCGTTCAATAACCGATTGCCAGTAGACCTTTTCTGCATCATAAAGTCTTTGTTGAGCTGCATCAATGGTACATAAATTACGCAAAGACATTTTGAGTTCACTGCATTTTGAACTATATTTAAGGTGAGATGCACTGCTTCCATGTGTTTTCAAAATATGGGTTAAATGTGTCCAATCATTACATCCATTCTTAATAAGTTGTGAATGCTTCTCGCTGAATAGTTTACATGGAAAGAGCAAAAAACTGCGTTTCGGGATTTTGAATATTCTAAGTAGTTTCTAAATATTTTTCTCCATTCGGTAATGTTCTATAATAGAACAATTCTGAAAACTTTCTGCCAGAATTATCTATAGGAAAATGTTTGGTTATCAAGCGGGAAGGGCCATTTCAAATTAAATAATCTCTAATTTTTATAGAAATTGTATCAGGCCAGGTAGCTGGATCGTTTAACTCAAAGTCAAAATCTTCGTTTTGAGTTATGTTATTACCGGGTGAATTTCTACTTCAACATCTAAGTTTTCTATTGGTACAATCGCGGTTTCTTCTTGGTCGTATTCTGATGAATTTACATTTTGTGATAAATTTTCATTATGAAATTCCAAGCCAGATGTTGATGTTTTGGTCCTAGTTCAATTACTTGTCCGTCTAATCCTGTTGTGTTTCTGAGATATTTATTTAGAGATCCCGCCAATTTCTGATTAGCTTTCTCTCGTTGAAATTTCATTTTTCTATTTTGTTCTCCAGACTTTTTTTTCTTTTTTTGAGAACATGTTTCTAAAAAAAAATATTTATTGCACTAAATAAAAAAAATTGAATTTTCATTTCATTTACAAAATGCATCATATGATTTTCTCTCAATATATTATTTGAAAGTCGAAAGCCCATTTTTGTCATTTGCTACTAAATAAAGATTCAGGAAAAGAAGCTAATTTACCTGAAAATTTAGAAACAATATTTTCTTTCAGAAAACTTATTTTTCAGAATTTTTAGTGTGAAATTTTTCTTCTTTTTGCTGATTCAAAATATTTAAGTAAATTAAACCAATATTAAAAAAGATTACTAAAAAGCATTTGTTATAAGCAATTGAAATATTGAAAATATCTCAGGTGCATAATAATTATAAACATTTAATGAAAAAGCTATAATTATTAGTATTTATTTTTGATTATTTGGAAATTGAAATTGCATATCAGAAATAGATAAATCAAATTCTGCCCAGTTAAGGGTAAGATTTATCTGGGTTTTATAGAGATAAATAAAAATTTGCTTTTTGAATTACTGTACAAAATATATATTGTGTTACAGGTACTCAGTTACTCTCTTCTATAAACTTGCAAATTTTCTACCTGTAAATTAATGTTTAGACAGAAACTTTTAATCATTACAAAACAACCTAATTTTACTGTGAATATTATAAATTTTTTTTCTGATTACTATTCATCAAAATTCCCTTCAGTTTGATTGTTAGAGGAATACCTAAAATTTTAATTTTACAATTTCTTTGTCATTTGGTTGAATTGTTCGGCAATGTTTGTAGGTTTAAGCATAAAAAATTTGCAAATTTAATGAAAATTTATGCATTATTACTTATGTAAGAATATTTTTCGATCTTTGTATGTTTGAAAAGTTACATCGTATACATACCTTACAAAAGATAATATCATTTTTTAAGAACTGTTATTCAACTCTTTTTTTTTAAAATAAAAATAATATTGTGCAGATATAATGCTTGACATGAATTTTTTTCGTAAAAGTCAATGCACATTACGTACATAAAGTACTTAAACAATTTTTTGTAATTTTTTTCACTTTTTGTTTTATATTGGCTTTTATTTAAGATATTAAGAATGTACAATGTTCGAAGAACTGTTGTATATCAGTTGATTTTTTTTTCAATGATACTCTACAGCTATGAAAAAGTAAGATATCGTGTACATAAAATAAAAAACTCTCAAAAATGAAAAAAAAACTTTTTTTCTTCTTTTTGTGAAGTAAATTTCAAATGCTTTACGATAGAAGTAGGGTATTCCAGAATAATATATTTCTCAAAAAGTAAGAATAATTTTAACACAAATGTGTTATTTCAGTAATCAAATGTTCAGTGAATAATCTGGTCACGAAAAATTTCAATTTTTAAATTTTTGTATGATACAAGACATTAAGAGTATTATATATAGAATATGATGAATTTTGCAAATATAAATCACATCACAAACGTTCTACAAAAAGGTAAATGAAATTTTCAACAAAGAATAATTCTACAAAATTAAGGCAAAAAATTTCATATTAACCAGCCTTTCTATCATTTACACATGCTGTAAACATTAATTTACAATCAACTTTTGTTTCCTTGTTTATTATGAAAGCAAATCTTTCTGTTTCTGAAAGCTAGTTTTTCTGTAGTATCATTTGAATCAAAAATATTTTACTGCATTTATTTTTATTATATTTTTATAAAGAAAAATTCAGAGAATTTATAAAGTAAAGTGAATTCTAGACCGGGGATCGGTCTACTTTCAAGAAAGAACCAGTTGTTAGTGAAACAAGATTTCGAAAGTATCAGACACCTACTTTATATGAGCTTCCAGGAAAAAGGTTCCCCATCTCAGCAACAGTCGCGTTAAGACTGTCATTCTCCAATTAATATTTTTTATATTATTTAAATCAAGTTTTACACAAACAGGCATTAACATTTCCCATTCCTTCAAAAATGAAGAAATATTATAGATATTTTTTATTTATTTTTATTTCTATAGCTCAATGCAAGTGCAATCAGTGTCAAAATATGAATGCTAGGAATTAAACTTTGAAGGTTCGTGAAAAAAACTTCAATACCAGTACTACCTTAAGTACTGCTTTTCGGAATTTCATGTTTACACTAATAATTAAACTTTATAAAACTGTTCTTGTATAGAAAAGAGTGTTTTTGGAAGATGTATTCAAGCAAAGAAAACAAGTATTGATGCATATTAATCTATTCAAGCAAAGAAAACAAGTATTGATGCATATTAATCAACATAAAAGTACTATAAAAGTCCATTGAAATATATATATATAATTATAGACGAAAATCTTAAAATTAGCCGGTGTAACACGAAAAATTTACAAAATAAAAAATTTTTAATTAGATTTCATTAAGCTGAACATTATTTGCACTGCTTCCTTTGTAAAGTAAAGTCATAATTACCGTTCGCAGTTTTAAAGGAATGAAGTAAAATTGAAGAAATTACTGATTTAAAATTGCGTCTCTTTGAAAAAAAGTGATTTTCTGAAGGCAGTGGCGTAGCTAAGTATCTAAAAGCTCTGGTACAAAAAAAATGAGGGCTCTATCTTGGTTGAATTGTATCAAGTATATAGAAAAGTAAAAATATGGGAATATTTTAAATATATACAAAGCTACAATTTTTACTTACTGTCTGCTCTTTCTTGGCATTGTTTGCGGTTAAACGCACCCCACTTGGTTTCCTTCTTTTTTTTTAAATCTTATAATTTTAGTTTTATAATTTATCTAATACGATTTGCATGTGCTCGAGTATATACTGACGTTAAAAGGAAGCAGAAACGTAATGCTACGCTATAAAACGTGTTGGAGAATCCCTAGCTATTAATTTATTCGGGAGGATCGAACTCACACACAACACACCAACAACCAACACACACACAAAGGGCTTAGATCTACAATATTGTCCACCGAGATAGACAGGAAATTGTACAAAAATTTGCATGAACAAGAAAATTTTATGCGATATTATTATAATTATTTATAAAAAAAATTTTGGCAGTTACAGAGACTGCTGATAGAAGAGAAAACTTAGAAATTTAAGATTTAAAAATTTAAAATTTCATAATGTTTGAATTAAAATTATCAACATCAATCTGGTTTTCACATCTATTAACACTCCGAGCAACAATTATGTGCATGTTTATATGGTTTTTTTATTATTCAAACATATTACGGGCTGTACAAGATCATAACAAATTATAAATACAATTCAATTGAAACAACAATTAATAAATATACAGTCATATTATTTATGGATAGTATTTGTATTTACTTAAATTTCAATGTACTTGATTTTTAACATTATTTTAATTGTTTACATCATTGTCATTATTAATTTCAACAATACTTAGACTTTTTGTACTTTCAATTATTTCATTATGTTCTAAAAAAGATACAATAGGCTTATGGTAACTAAAGTAAGAAAGGAAGATGTGTTTGATTCAAATTTATCTAAGTATCATAAAAACCGCACATCGATCGTCGTTTTATATTTTATAGTACTGAGTTTTCAATCATTGGATATATTTAAATTAAGTGTTTCATTTAGAAAATCAATTAGTGGTAGATTTTTATCATCTGCAAAGTTAAGGCTCCACTTATAATCTTCGGTACTTTATCATATTTTTCGCCAAATCTTTTTTCGAGTATTTCAGAACCTTCTTTTAAATAAATCATCAAATTTTCGATTAAAAATTGTTGTATCTATCTCATAGATTTTCCAGGCGAAATATAAACGGCAACCATTAATATGTATTGCCCATTCTCGGAATCGCAACGAGCAATGCACAGTATATACACATTGAACTTTTCACTAAATCTATTCAATTTCACTTATAAGATATACACAGCAATACACGTCAGCTGTATAGCTACAGAAAAACTGCTATAAGCATGTCGGTGACGCGAACGCACGAGATTTCGCACATCCAAAAAGTGTCTAAAGCGAACAGCACACTGCGCATGCGCTAGTCAGAGCATGTCGGTGACGCGAACCCATAAGATTTTCCCTTACCAAAAAGTGCTCAACGCCGCTAAAGAAGTTTTCACTTTAAAAAAAAACATATCAGCAAAAGGGCAGAGGAGGGAGGACAAAATTTCATCATCATACGAGAAGATTGCCAAATATTGAAACAGGAAACTAGCTTATTATGAATCATATTGTTGTTAAAAACATTGCTTCTTGTGTAGGTTTTTTAAGGTGTAATAATAAGTATGGTAAAATTTTTCATTGAACTTGAAGTTTATTTTCAAATAACAGTCTATAAAAAAAATGAAAATATTGAAAATAATAAGAGAACTTTTCACAATAAGTAAAGTTCGCAACACTGAACAAACAATGAAAAGAATTTAGGTGAAATCCCTACAAATTCTAAATTACTTTCAACTGAATTGCGACGATTACAGTGTTATAACCTTTTATATTTATAACGTTCGCGCCAGAATCGCTACGGATAGCTTCTTGTAAACAAACACAGTGACTTCTGTGAGTGATACATTAAGTTTATATTATTAATTTATATACTTCCATTGAATCAAAATAAATTCTGGTCAGATAACATAGAACAAACGCAAAAAGAGGGAAAGAGTTTCGTGAAAGAAAGAAAAAGCAAAACTAGTAGCAATTCCTGGCGAAAGTCTATATATCACCAGCTTTTATCATATTTATCCATAAAGTTATACACATCAGAGGCTGCTGGAATCATTGGATCCGATGATGATTAAAAACCGATTATCTTAACTGGAGACTTTAATGTTAATTTTGCTTCAGAAGAAGCAAAGCCACTTACTGAATTCTTGAAACGGACACTGAATTTGACAATGAATACTGATTCTAGAGAAGGAAAAACAGTATACGGAACACGATTGATGCAGTTTTCTCACATTTTCTTTACTGACTACAATCGAGGATTTTTATATCCTACTTTAGTTACCATACACCTATTTTGTCTTTCTTGGAAAGTGATGAGGCAGAAAATTGAATAAAAATATTTTCATACTGTAAATGATACTCAAATTTTATTTGATTGAAGTTATCTCAGCAGTTTAATATAATTAGATCTTTTCCTGCATTTACGGCCAACGTCGCCAAAGAAGTTTCACTTCTATTGCGTGGCTTTCCTCGTTTTTACTATTTTTTTTATATAAGAATGTATTTTATTTTGTAAATATTTTAAATTGTAAATTATTTTATCAAATTGATAGTTATTTTAAATCTTTTGTTTTCGATTTTTCGGGATACGTTCGCGCCCCCATGTAGGCTTATCATGCCCTCCTGGAGGGTGTTTCCACAGTTGGAGAAACGCTGCGATAAAGATTTTATTTCGAGTTTTGAGAACAATTTAATAACAGTATATATGAAGCAAA
Source organism: Trichonephila clavata (assembly GCA_019973975.1). Lineage (NCBI taxonomy): Eukaryota > Metazoa > Arthropoda > Arachnida > Araneae > Nephilidae > Trichonephila > Trichonephila clavata. The sequence goes on along the minus strand of BMAO01035685.1, from coordinate 79,394 downwards.
ATATGATTTGGAGAAGAAAACCCAAGCGATTTAAATAATTTTAAAAATGTATATATATTATCATTGCAAGCAAAACAACGACGTTGAGAGCCACAACATCTTCTCATCATATAATGAATAAAAATTTATGCCGATACAAATCATTCCCAATTCCTGTTGTTACATGTTACAAATTCTTAGATTTTGAACACGTTCCGTATATTAGCGCGAACTCAACACGGAACGTGTTTTTATTGTTCGTATCGGAAATCAAATTTTGTTTTACACAAACGAAAACACACAGTGTGTGTGTGTGTGTGTGAGTGTGAGCACAATTTAAAGCATGCTGTGTAATACTAAACCTTAAATTGTAATGGGGACAGAGATACTATCGACTTTTTTTATTATCTTTCCATCTTCATTTCTTCTCGAGCAAAAATTACCCATTACCCAACCAATCCATGTTCTCTATTGAATATTTTCAAATATTTAAATTCCTTACCCTTCAGTTAAAAATTCCCGCCTTCACCACAAAGAAAATCACAGTAGAGAAATATTTTAGAAATATGGACAAACAGCTGCTCTTAAAAACACTAGCACTAATAATCTCACTATAATTAAAAACATGTGCAAATCAAATATATAAAGGCGAAAATATGTGCCCATACAACGTACGGCTAACTTTCTGTATACCATACGGTGTAAGGACAAACCAGTTAAAGGGCTAATATTTCTATACCTTCCATAAGTTTTTTTTTTTTAATTCTTTTGGAGATGTTGAAAAAGAAAGAAGTATTTTAAATGTAACCATTATTTTTTTCTTTTATTTTATGAAAGGGTACGTAATATAATAGTAAAAACACTCTTTAGAATTGTTAAAGGTCTTACAAGAGGTGTTCCATTTTTAAAAAAATCAATTAATCTTAAAAAGATTTGTCCCTAACAGGGTCCACAAATATAACACAAAATGAAGAAACCAGCTATTTTAAAAATTTAATTCCATTAGTTGAGATATTTCTTGAAAAAAATGTAGCCAAAAAAAAAGTTTGAATTGAAAAATTAAGAAAAATATATTTACGCATGTTCTTTTAGTCTTTGTATCTAAAAATATTTTCGTTTTAAATTTTTGTCTTAAACAAAAATGAGCATTTTGACGTTTCAAATGTATTTAAGAAGACGTTAAGATAAAAAATATAATTAGTGGAAATATCAAATTAAACATTGGAGTTTTAATAGTATTATAAGTACTGCCTAAACAAAGAAAAAAGCTTTAAACTACACTTATATATCGGATCTTTTTATTTCGGATGCACACACAGCTTTTATATGTTAATTTTTTCCATATGAGGTCTCCAAGGACTTCCGTTCCAGTATGATTAACTCATTATATATTCTGGGTTATTTTGAAGTTTTCTTTATGAATAATTACATGTTGCATTTTTGAAAATTTTTCACCATACTTCAAACTTTGATAATTTTCAAGAGGTACCAACAAAACAAAATGTGCGCCAGTTTCCTAGATATCTTGAAATTTGGTAGCATAGAGAAAAGAATTATTGTACATTTATAAAATAAAACTTTCCTTGATGATTTGAATCTATAGAAGCAAATATCTTGTAAACACATCATACATTTCTTAACTTACTAATTAGTAAATTTATATAAAAATATTAATCGGAGAAAATATATGAAAAAAATTCAAAACTTTCTTATTTTTTAAATGCTATTTTACTAAACATTTCTTCTTAATTAAATTTATGCGGCCGCGGTAACCAAGTGGTCATCGAGAGGACTTTGTAGCTAGTGTTATCAATTTGTGGGTTCAGTGATATTAGTTCACAAAATGTTACTGAAGACCCGCTGTCAATAACGCATTTTATCGCCGAGTAAATACTCTTTGCTTTAGATTGCGGAGTTAATATATAAGCAATCACTCACTCAAACAAATTTATTTTTTCAAATGTCTAATAGACCAATATCGTCATTGGTTGAATTTATATGTGACAAACATTTAAGTATATAAAGGGTGATGCTAAAATCAAAGGACAAACTTTGAAGAGTGTTACAGCTCACTAAAACAAACAAAAAAAGTTCTATAAGGATATATAAGCGGAAGTGCCGAGTTGAGGCTCAAACAGCAAAAACAACATCTTAAGGTAAATATAAAGCGTTTGTTAGAAGCATACCTAACGAGTGATTCCGTACAGAAAATGTTAAAACCGTTTTAGAAATTGCATCCACCAACAGTCCAACAGTAAAACTCTCCAAATGGTTGGTTCACTCACATGTAGATGGCATATTACAGTCCTTGAATTGTGCCGGGTGTTTCATCCATATGGTCCAAGAAGACTTCTTCCAGATGTGTTTGTCTTACAGTCCTCGATCTACCCCTTCTATCAGTACAAGCGATAAAAGAACCCTTTTCACACAGCTGTCAAAGTAATCGCTGAAACATTCTGTGGTTTGTCCTGAGTCTACTTGGAAAGCGTTCCTAAAACAACCATAGTGTTTCTCTGCCATTACTACTAACAGCACCGTACAGTAAATGCCATTCTGCCTTTTCACTGTTATTAAAAGCAACCATAATGACCGAAATCTCAAGTGTAAATGCCAATTTTGGTGGTGCACCAGATGACTGGCACACCGCTTTGCTAACTCCAACTGTCGCCAATATTGTCAGCCACTCATTCCGTTAAGGTCGCCATGCATGCATGAAGGTTGGTGGATGCAATTTCTATATGGAATCACTCGTTGCGTATGCTGCTAATACGCATTTTATGCTTCTGTTAATGTTATTTGTTTATGTTTGCGCCTAAACGTGGCACTTCCACCCAGATATTCCTGTACAATAGTTGTTTGTTATAGTGAACTGTACCAACTCTCTTAAATGTTGCCCCATGATTTGGAATCACCCTGTACTTTTTGAATTCCTTCAATTTATATAAGGTTGAACATTTTTATATCTATCTTTTAATATTTTTAATTATATTATCTCCACAATTACATAGAACGATGGTAAAAATTTAACGGGTTCTACTTGAACTGTCTTAATTAAAAATATACCATAAAGTGTTATGTGTACATTATGAAGTTGATATCTTAGGTAAAAAATGAGTGCTAAGAAACGTAGTCTTCAGTACAGATTCATATTGAAATTTAAGTCGCAATTGCACTAATTTGATATAAATGTTTAGTTGGCAAATGAAGCCAATCAGAAAATAATTACCATTCTAGGTTCTTTTCTGAAAAAATTCCTTCAAATCATATAGTAAAGCAGTGCTTCTCAAACTCTCAATACTGGCGACCCAATTTTCAATCATAATTTTTACCGCCCCCCCCCCTTATACAATAAAAATTATTAAATTCAATAACAATGTCCTTAAACGCTTAAGCTGCAATACGATGTTAATTATAAACCGTACAAATTACGTATAAGATACGTATTAAATTATGTATATGTTTACACTTTATAGTGAAATAAGTTTCAAGTAAATTACTTTTAAGTAATAGGATAATTATTGTGTTGCTTTTCTTTCTCTAATTTTTAAGCTGGAACAGATTGCAAAATGATATTTAATTAAACATTTATTTCCTCCATCATCCATTTCTAATAGTACAAATGTCATTAAAAAATAGTCTAGTCTAGCGATACTTAACCTGCCGCCCGCCGGGCTTTTTTAAGTAGCCCGGTTATAACCCTGCTCTGAGAAATTCATTTATTTATTTATAAAAATTTTGTGGGAAATTCTTTGCTGAAAAATCAAATATATAAATGTTTGCTTTTTGCTATCGATGTCATATGGGTGCGAATCGGTATTTTTTTTTCTGATTAGTGGTAACAGACAACAGTAGAGTAACGACCATTTTATGAGTGGAACTAATTTTTAACTATCTTTCATATCATGCAAATGGAAAATTTTCCAAAGAAATAGATTGTTTCAAGACGATTGGGAAATTAACTATTATGTAGTGAAAAACAAGCATTGTTCAGTAATTGTTTGATTTGTCACGGAAGTGTATTTGAAAAATACTAATAAACAGGAATCGTTCAATGACACTTTTCCACAAAGATCTCTTTCAAGATATGATAAAATGACTATCTTCAATAATCTTTACAACAGCAAAAAAATATTTCAGTGGTAATATCTCAGCGATAAGAAAGACACCCTATGGAATTTGTTGTATCATTGGTTATCATATGAAACCGTTTACTGATGCAGAAATTGTGAAAGAATAGTCTTAAATGCTTCTTATTTAGAAAAATTCAGAGACAAACATAAAAAAAAATATGAAAAATAATAGTTTAAAAAAGCAAAATATAGGAGTTAAAATATTTAGATCAATTTACACATTTTAAATTTTCGATGTTATCTTGATCTTAAAGCATTTCTCTCCCCCCCCCCCAATTAATTTTTGAATTACGACCCGTGTGAAATAGTCATCATATGTGTGCGGCCAGCGTGAAATTGCTAACATATAGCTAACATGCAGCCCGGTAGAAAAACAGATTGAGTATCCTTGGTCTAGTCTGTTGCTCTCTATCATATCCATCACATCTGGCATACCCACGAACGTTTGCGTGAGTTTTGGAACCTATCAGAGGTCTACACAAAACATTTAAAAATGCCGTACCTTATATACTTCCAGTCAGTTTTGGTAGAGTCGATACTTCTATAGCTACCGAATCTATCTGGAATGTGCATTTCATAATTTGCAGGCACGCGTTAGTTGTAATTCACAGTATTAAGTGTTTACGGCAGTAGATTAAAACAAAATCATAGATACATTTTTAAGTCGTAAGCGAACATTCGACGATAATAAAGTATCAATAGTCCACAAACGAGCATGGTTCCGAAATTAAATCAAGGAAATATTCTAAAGTATACTTAGATTTTGTATTTATCACTGCTGAAGTAAATGGAGAACAAAAACCCCTGTATGTTACGTGTGAAAACCTACAAATCCGAAGAACATGTGGATTTTTTTTAAAACCATTAAAATTAAAAGTCATTTTTGTAATAAATCACTCTTTGAATTTTGTGCAGAGGCGAATGATGAACTTTTTACAGAGAAAACAAAAGCATTTTGTATACTACTATATTACCACATTTTAAACATCCTATCTTTGTGAAACCGGATTTTCTGCGGTGGCTGCTTTGAAGAAAAAATGTAAATTTCAGCTAAATATAGAAAAATGACTCAAAGTGTTAATTTCTAAACATAAGCCTTCCTCTGAAAAATTTTGCTCTGCAAGAACAACCCATAGGAGTCACTAATAATTATTAAACTTGTTCTTAATTTAGTATTAAGAAATTAGTTCAAAATACATTTTGCAATATTGATATTTTAAAAGTAAACTGGCTGAAGTACCCGCTCTTTGCAAGAGTTCATTTTTAAAAAAATAAAACATTATTCTTGATATAATAGCTGAATTGCGAGAAGAGTAAAACCAAGTGCACAAAAATGTATACAGAAATGTAAATTTTTTTTTTTAATGAATGGTCATATTGTAAATAGTTTTAAATGGATTGTAATTTTAAGCCTCACAGAATTAGCATTTAGAATTAATGTTAAGTAATGAAAAATAATATAAAATTCCAGACAAGAATAATTGTTTTATTTTTAAAATTTAAAGCGAGATGATTTCAAAAGGTCTTAACCCGTGAGCAGGCGTGCACTCGATACTAACGTTAATGGTCGTGCCGGGTGAGACTCAGTCCCCATTCCAATCTTTTCTTTATAATTACTTTTAGTATACAAGATAAAAATCGTAATTTCAGTGAATAATTATATTAAGGGAAAGTATATACTTACCTACCTTCAAGGACTTTTCAATTTTTCTTTGATAAATTTTTAAAAAAATCCAATAAAATTGAAATTAAATTATTCAAATGTGCATGACCTTAATAAAGAACACAAATCACAGACATTCTTCACTAATATTACTGGAATGTTATTTGCAGGCAAAACTGTCTTATTTTGTTCAAGTTATTGCAGTTTTAGTATCCTTTGATGATCTACAAACAGCATGTTGAACTTTTTATTGCTTGGTTCTTATAGACAGGGCGCAGTTTGTCTTGTGGTGCACTTATGGCTTTATATTGTAGTTGATGTAGTTCTTTAGGAAGCATTTAAAAATTTTCATTTTGTTTCATGTTAATCTCTTTCCTCAAATTAACTTCCGCGATCACCTGCTGAAATAATGTGTATTATTTCAGCTGGTTCTTCCCTATCTTGATCAGGGGTGAAAAGTGAATTAAGTCCTCGTTTTCTTCTTACAGCTTAAGTGTAGTTTTTTTTTTTTTTTTTTTAAAAAGTGATAAATGTTTATGTTCCTAAATTTTTTTTTAATTCTGGATCTGGGTTTGTTTTTTCTTAGAATTAGTCGTATTTTAGCTTTAAAATAAAACGTAATAAGAAAATCTCTTATCTCGGGATTAAAGCAATTCATATAAAATTTGTTTATAGAATCAAAGACTGAGGTCTTTATATTTTTCGCCAGATATATATATATATTTTTCGTCATATAAATTATATCAGTGTAAATTTGTATTTCTTTACTACGTCAGAAAGTATTTTGTTTAACTTCATTCCAGTTTTTTCTTTAAAAAAATATTTTTTTTCGATATGCTTACGCCTTCCTTATATGGCTATCACACCCTCCCAGGGGGGCGTGCCCCACAGTTTGAGAAACGCTACTTTAGGCAATTCCAAGTTCCTCAAATAATTCCATCTGAATGTGCCCATATTATTAGCAATCGGTAATTCTATCACAAAAAATTATCCACATGAATCTTCTGTATCACAACTATTCGTTTACGACACTGAGCAGTTTACAAAACGCTCTTGACCAAGTTTACTTTGTTGCCACTACTCCTAATAATTTGCGTCCTTACTCTCTCGTCATTGACAATCGGCGTCATCTGGTGGCTTCCTGTAATGTATATATTATTCTTTAAGATATGTGTGCTAATTCTAAAGGTGAAGTTTTCACTCTACAGGTTGATTTTAGTGGGATTCTGAACTATCCTTAATTAATGGACATGAGTGTATATATACAACAATTTAAGTGGAGTGGCTTAAAGGTAAATTTTCAGTTTCATTCTTGCTCACGTTATTTTTTTATCACAAAAATAATTAGTTGATATCTACTTCAAATGTTTAATTCTGCTGTTATTAGTCCTTCAATAATAAGTTCCCTTAGTTATTTTTATACACTATTCTGAAACTACTTTTCTCTTGCTTTTTAAAAATGTGTGCGTGTGTTGATATAAAGTGGTTATTTTGATAATTAATAATTATTTAAATATTTTAAATAGCAAGGAACAATCTGAATTCCATACATTTAAGGAGAATATAAAAAAAAATATTTTACATAATATTCTTTGAAATAATTTTTACTCTTTATTGTATAAAATTTCATTCTACTGATACATTTCTTTTTCTTCGTCATAGATTTAAATATACGTTTCATTTATAAAGATTTTATTGCTCTATTTTACGCATACTACAGCTATAAAAGACATCATTTTAAAAATGGAAATATTTGGCTTTCCGAATGATCTCGAAATATTCTTTGGGAAAAGGCTATCATTAAATTGATTGTGTAATGGAAGTTTCCCTTAAGTATTACTTAAGATGAAAATTTTAAGACTCATGAAAAGTGAAAAAGAATCGTTAAGCTGGAGTCACTTCTAATAAAAGTTTAAAATCCCAAGTTAGTTTGAAATGTAAAGAACATAATACGCCAATTGAAAGTCATAATGCAACGAGATATTTAAAAAGATGTAAGGCTATTATTTATTATTGTATAGGCATGTGACGGGAAGTTTTATGATGATAATAGTTATTTCAGATTCAAATTTAATTTTATGAAATATTTATAGAATTTTACTTCTTATCTGGTAGTGTATGTGAGAAGTTAAGATTTACGATGACGAAAGGATTAAAAAATTTGTATTGATTATTTATCTATCAAACAAGTGAGTAGCATACAGTATTTTTAATAAAATTAATGCAACATTTGTGACGAATTTATGCGGTCTTCACTAATCCTCTGAATTATTCTTTCAAGTTTTATTTATTTCATCCAATCTCCACCGGGAGCCAAAGCGTGATTTATGCAAATGAAAGATATTATATAAGTTCGGGTTTCGCGAGTTAACGGAGGTGAAAGCGAAAGAGAGAGAGTAGTAAAGTGAGGAGTTAGATTTTTAAAAGTAAAGTGAATTGAAGCATCGGTAAATCAACTCGCAGTTGTTGACAAATTTAGTGTGAAGTAACGCGACAAGCAAAGCTGAAGAGCTGAAGAATGAATTTGTAAAGTCGAGAGTGGATCTTAGCCTTTATCTGATCCAATCTGAATCAAAGTATTCCACAAAACGGACCTGCCGAAGTAGAAGAATCAAGTTAGTGACTTAGAAATTGTAAATACGTGTACGTGTGTTAGATGTAATTGTACGTGCTGATCTTTCGTGGATTCTGTTCAGATTCCGTAGTTCCGCTAATAGTTACCCCTTCTCATTCTCCCCTGTGTTTTATTGTTCTTAAAATCTAGTAGTGTATGTGTAACTTTCCTTGATTAAGAGGTATCAATAAATATAGTGATTTTTAAGGATGTCTCTTGAATTAGTTAATCCACCTACACGTCCAGAAACAAGTAACGGTAGACGGGGAGATGATAATCTTAGGGGAGGTTATATATCACGACACATTAACAAATAGAGGCATTTTCTCTTATTCAGTATTGAAACTCTTAATTAAATAGCATAGTTTATATATCTGTCTCTCTTTATATATATATATATATATATATATATATATTATATATGGCACGTTCACTAAAAGCGTGTGTTTTGAAAGGAAATCGACATTCAAGCGGAGTTACGGAAGGGTTGTATCTAATAAAAGAAATACTCATATTAGAACAATTTTCATGCATGGTACTTTTGTCGAGTAGAGATCCGCTTAGCATAGGCTTTGATGAAATTGACTCCGAGGGAAGGATCGTGTGGGCTTAGATATAAATATACTTCCATTTTTTTGTGAGAAAATGAAGTCCTGGTCTTTTTAAAAATTAAGATACGAGGGTTATAAAAATATTTTTTAAATATAATAGAAAGGTGAATGCAAGGGCTTGGATATCAATGAATTAAAAGATCTCTTAGTTAAAATCTGTATTTTTATTCGAATAAAAAAAATTGTATGATTATCATTATAGTTTAAATTGTTGAGCTATTGTTTGAATGTTCATAGATATTTCAGTCTCCGGAAGTTAATTTTATGTAATTTATTTTTAAAATAATGTAAGTCCCCTTTTTTCAATTCGAAATAAACAAAAATGCAACAATGTTTTAATGGTGAAAATTTTAATTAACAAACTTATTCATACAAAGGACAAGAAAATGTATATCTCATATAATTGCATTCTACTTAAAGTTTCCTAAGGTACAAAAAGTACTTGTGGAAGTAAAACTGCTTAAATTTAAAATTTTTATCTTAACTAGTATCTTTTTCCCTAGAATAATTGAAAAGGAAGTACTTTTGAAAGACATTTATTTTATAATTTCTCAGTATTTTTAGGAATTTGTTCTAATTTAGTAAAAATATGTGACCATTGCTTCGAAAAATACAAAATTAGATTCTAAATTAAAACTGAATATGTAGCTCTTAATACTAACATATAACAAAACTTAAATAATTTCACATCACCATAAAAATTTATTTTATTATTTATCGATAATTCTCAGACTTCAGCTTTTAAATAATAAACTAATTCTCGTAAAATTTCTTATTGCATTAATTAGCATTTGTAAAAATATTTTATATGAAATTTAAAAGACTGAAGCATTTTTAAATCATTGAATTAAAAAAAACATCCATATCTATATGTTCATTCCGAAATGAAAGCGATGTAATATAAAAGGAGTAAATTTTGCCTGCTATGAATTAAAATAATAATTAAAACACTTGCTTTCATTAGTGTTTGAAAACCTTTAAAATACTAAGTTTTTAAGTTTAAATACCGAACCAAAATTTTATCGCGTGAGTTGTTGAAAAATCACAAGTAGAAAACGATAACAAAAAGAGGGAGAGAGAACGCATTATTTACAAAATTTAAATGTTATCATAAAAATAATTTATCAATTTACTTAGAGTACTCCTATAAGCGTATTACGCGTTTATGTTTTGTTTTTGTTTTTTCGACTTTTACATTTTTGATTTAGCTGGCTGGGTGGCGTGGTTGGTTTGTCGCTGGTCTTCTGCACCCGTGGTTGCTGGTTCAACCCCGGCGCAAGTCGGTGGATTTTCGTGATGTAGAAAATCGAGAGTGGCCATGTCGTATGATTATATGGCATGTGAAAGATCCCTGGAGTGTCTGTTTGGCTTGGGCGCTCTCGGCAAAATTAAATCCTAGTTCAGGTTCGCATCTTCAGAGCTCAGGTGCCTCCCTCTGTGGAGGAAACTAGACGTCAAAATCCCCTGCAGCGATTAGTATCTGTCTATATGTCGCCTCACTAAAGAGTGATAACATAGAGCTCCTGGGGATGTATTAGGTCTGCAATGGTAAACAAAATAAAAACATAACATGGATAGGAAAACATTTTTGATTTGAAAAAAATATGTATGTTTTTAACATTTTCAGTGTAACTTATTCTTCCATAAAACAAAATTCTTTTTAATAAACAATTATTTATTTTCCAATTGTACTATTTTTATTTTAAAATTATTATGTTTTTTACCATCGAACATTTTTGTTATATTTTTGAAAAGATAGATTCTATTTTGTGATAAATCTAAAGCACCTTATAACATCCTTCTTTCAGTTACAAAATTCATTATTACATAGGACATATTCACTACGCATTACTATTATTAATCTTTCTTTTGATAGTAAATTAATTATATTTTATTTGTTTACTCGCATATAAATATTTACAACGTAAAAAATTTGAGAATTCTTTTTAACTTACGTTCTGTTAAAATTGTTCCAAAAAATCAATTAAAGGAAAGAGGATGTATTTTTGTTTAAACAGACTCCACACAGAAATGCCCAATTTAGTTCTTATTTTTAAAAAAGTATTATGTTAATAAAATGGAATAAAATCATGAAAAGTTTCATGAATTATTTAACTGTTTTCATTTATTTTGATGGTAAATTATCTATGTAATTCTGGTATAAAATACGATTTTTTTTCGAAATATTTCATCAATTATTTTTTATATTAATTATCTTTTGAATTTATATTTTGATGTTAGACCCACACACACTTTTCCAAGCTTTATAAAAATATCTAAGGATTTGATACTGTCCAAATGATTTGTGTTGTAAAAAGTATTTATGAATGGTCTTAAGATATTTTAAAATATAATTCAATTTGTTTGAATTTCGTTCCTCCTATTAATTATTTGATTTCATTTAAATAAGTTCTCGTTCAATTCACAAATATACAACTGATTAAAGTAAACTGTATTTCTAGTTAAGTGTATCTGACACTCTTGCATTCATTCAAGGAAAGAAATTAATGCTATCTGTTGCATTGATCTCCTAAGCCGAAATAATATTGTACGGTATCCATTTGGCGTGATTGGCTCTAGGTGGAGCTGCGATCACAATAATAAGAGAGCTTTGGAATTGAGACAGAGAAAAGCTATAGACTGGACCTGAAATGTATCCGAAATTGAGCCCCTAATTAACTTTTTATTAGTAGTAATCATATTTGCAAAAAGTTTTGTTTACTTTCAATAAGTTGACGTCCTAATAAAGATATGAACCATGAATCCCTTTCAGACTAATTTTATATCTGGATTATGGATCGAAAAAGTCCATTTGTAATGCTGGTCGGTTCCTGATTCCCTCTAAAACCCCTTTATCTACCCTCAGACCCGGCTAGGTGTGTGGGAGAAACTGAATAATCAGCAGACATGGTTCACATTAGTTATTTTATTGTCACCAAAATTTCAAGCAGACACAATAACAATCGAATAAAAGATCAGATAGTAAAGCGTGAAGGGGAGACTCAATAGGCTGGGGATAATAATACAGATCCTCGACTGATTCCACGATAGCCTAAATACGCTCATTATAAACTACGTCGCACACTAATAAGCTAACTTATATTTAAAGAAGGGTCACGATACCTGTACTTTTATGAAGACAAGTCCTACCCTTGAACCTTGAAGGTGATCCTTATCTGGATTTAATCACCGTCGATTGATCCACTCTCAGTAATCTTCCATTGATAAACTCCAAATGGACTTAATCACTTCACGATCCTTCACTCTCCAACTAACCAACTAACTCACCAACTCGTGAATACCGAATTTATATAATATACTTAATTTGCATAATTATGCTTTCTTCACTCGGCGAAAGTTGGTTGAAATAAATATTTTTCGTAAAGAGTCCTGAAGGGGTTAGTAGAGCAGAGTATAGATCCGACACAAATTTTTTTATTCTTAATTTGAAACGTACGTATCTTTTTAAACATTTTTAAGTATAAATAGCACCAATCGCATTGAAAATTTCCTAAAAAAATAAAGTAAAAAAATCTATTTAAATAAATGAGTCATTTATCTGTAAAGTTGGCCTTCTCTATGACAGAAATCATAAGTCTTTGGTGTCAATTCACACTAACTATAAATATAAATCTTAGAATACCCAGCTTTTATCTAAGAGTTGCAAATTTTATTTACATCATTCTGCTTACACCATTCTATTTAGATTTTATTTGCATTTACATAAATAATTATGAAATTATTAATTAAAATTTGACCGTGAGTGTGAAATTCAAAAACACGGTATTGCACATAGCCCAATATCGCAATCTGGACAATAGAACCTTGTTTATCTTCTCACTTTCTTCCCTTTACTGTTGTGACGGGGCTATTCGCGAGATTTTCGAACTAATTCTCTTGGGAAACTTTGGGACTAGCATTTATACTATTTCACAGCCTTTTCAGGAAAAACACGAGATAGATATATGTTAATTAGTTCGATTATATAAAGTTTATATATATAGGTTTTGTAGATGTAAAAGGGGAGAAAGAGCCGTGAAGCTGTCAAGTAAGTTGAATATTGGAGAATTACTTCATGAACTTAGCGCGTGTTTAAAAGGTGTAATTTATAAGAGTAAATTATTACATTGAAGATTTAAGATAGTAGATTCAGTACCGGCCTGAGGTTAGTTAGTGATCGTTCTCCTTGTCCATTTCTGGTAGTCGGGTTTACTTAGAATTGAGTATTAGGATTAATCGACGTTTTAGGAATCACTCCTAGGTTTCTTCTTATAGTTAAACTTGTGATTGTTTAAGTGGTTGTCAGATTTGAATATATATATTTGTTATTATGGCGTTTGTTGGTGATGCTATGTTTCCTCCCACACTTAGAGACGCGCCGGGCAGAGTGAGTGGGGTCCCAGGTAAGACCCCGCCGCCACACTGTCTCTGTTTGAACAGCAAAAAATACACTGTCTTGTTAGACTAGTTTTCTTCTCTGTTGGGGGAATTTAGTCAACAAAGTGTCTTTCGAACAAGCGGGAAGAGGGGAGGGGTTCAGCAGAAGTACGTCATCTTTTAGCAGAAAATTCCACTGAATGGTACTTTTCAATTATTCAAAACCTTAAAAAGCATTTGTGAAATAATTCGGCAAACAGCGATTGCACAGAGTAAGTTTTCAGAGTTCCCGAGCTACACCAAAGATGAGATAGGATGTTAAGCTTCGCCTGTATGAGCTCGGCTTGGGAAAAGCTGGAAAGGAGTTAAAAATAGTTTTGTTTATTTTTCTCGTGACAAATAACATCGGAGCTGTAAACGTAATTAACATCAACTATTATTCCAGCTATTTCATAAATTTAACTTGGTGTAAAAAGATTTTTTAATTTTGGAATAATATCCATCCAAAAATGCTCACATTTATAATTTTTTTTCTATTGCAATGTTATGCTCAGCCAAGCTGGGAATTTATTTTATTCAAATTATGAAGCTCGAATTCCTTTAAATTTTTTAATAAGAATAAAGAGAGTTTTTCTAATCCTTGATTAGAATAGTATGAATTTGACTTTTTTGAAAACTCTAGAGTATGTGCAATACTTATGTAAATAAATTCGACTGTCACATTCTCAAATACAGTGAAAATAATGTTTTAGATCATATTAATTATTAATATAAATTTTTACAATCTCCTCATATTAACGTCTATAAGTAAGTAGTATATATTCTTGAACTGATAAAAAGAAAAATATCAAAAGATTCTAAATAAATAACATGTTTCTTTTTTATATTATTGCAAAACTTTGGATATTTACACTCATGTCCATAAATTAAGGATAATTCAGAATCACACAGAAATTGAACTCTAAAATAAAAATTTCCCCTGTAGAATTATCACACACATCTTGAAGAAAAATATGCAAATTACAGGAAACCACCAGATGGCGCAATTAATACGTCACAATGATGAGAGTGTAAGAGAGGGGTATATAAGGAATGGTGGCAAAGAAGTAAAATTGTTCACAAGCCCTTTAAAAGCCTTTCAGAGCAATAACCGCATAGTTATGGCACAAAGGAAGCATTTGGATGGATTTTTACGTGGTAGAATTATCGGACGACTGGAATGTGTACATACCCAGCTGGAAATATCCGAGGAACTTGGAATCGCCCAGAGTGTCATCTACAGGCTTCGGCAACGATTCCAAGACGATGGTAATGTGAGTAGTTGTTACTGCACAGGTCGCCACCGAGATACAACGCCAAATGAGGACCGGTATTTGGCAGTTACTGCCAAAAGAAGCAGGAGGCCACGGTGGCCGAGTGGTCTAGGCATCGGATCATGGCTAGCGCGTCATGAGTTTGATCCTAGTACCACTAAAGACCCGCCGTGTAGGGGCGCGATGCACATTAAATCTGTCGAGAGCTCAAACGTCCTCCCGTTGGTGTGGTGTGGTAGTCAGGAGAGGGGGTGCCAGCTCAGGTGTCGTCCGCGTCCCTTGACCATGGTTCAAAATTACGCGGACCGTCGCCAAAAACTCTCGTGTTGGTAATCAATGTGACGTTAAACTTCACTCACTCACACCAAAAGAAACAGACGGAGCACAGCATCAGACCTATCTCATCAGCTCTCTTCAGCTACCGGTACGACAGTTTCAAGGCAGACTATGTACAGACGCTTAGGGCACATTGGTCTATATGCTCGTAGGCCTGTCAGATGTGTTCCCCTTACCGCAACTCACTGTCGCCTGCGATTAACCTGGAGTAGAGAGCATGCATTGTGGACACCGCAACTGTGGTCTTGTGTGATGTTTTCCGACGTGTCCAGGTTTAGTTTGCAGTCAGATTCTCGCCGGACTTTCATATGGAAAGCACCAGGTACCCGTTACCATCAAGAGAACACCATTGAACGTCACCATTACGGTGGTGCAGGATGGCTCGTTTGGGGAGGAATTATTCTTGGTTCCGGAACTGACCTGCATGTTCAGAGTGTAACGATTACAGACCACATCAATCGGGATGTCATTCTGGAACAACATGTACATTTGTTTCGGTTGTCATGTGTGCTGAATTTCTGTTTATGGATAACAACGCCCACCCTCACCGTGCAAACATTGTAGACGAATGCCCTCAATCGGAGGATATCACCCGTATGGATTGGCCAGCATACTCACCGAACTTGAATCCAACAGAGCATGTGTGGGATATGCTTCGCCGACGAATTGCAGACCGTCAACCCCCTCCCAATTGTCTACCGGAACTTCGGAGGGCATTGCTTGATAAGTGGTGTAATATTCCCCGAGATCAGATTGATAATTTGATACTCATCATGCGTAGGCGTTGTAAGGCCTGTATTGCATCGTCCAGGAGACATACTCCGTATTAACCATCATACTAACCATGTTATACGGTTTTTTGTTAATAGGTTCATTTTTAAAATTTGCTCCAGGAAGTAAAAATCGCAATTTTTGATGATTATGTCAAACATATAGCATCTTTTTTGCTCTTTACCTTTTGTTTAATAAATAGACTTTACAATTAAGTCAAATTTGTTTTGACTCTGTCTCTTTCTTTGCCTGAACTTCATTATCCTTAATTTATGGACATGAGTGTATTTAATACACTCGTGGGCAAAAATTAAGGACGAGACGGTTTTTTCAATATAACTTTGTACAAAAGCATTCCAAATCAACACATTTAATACCGTAAGATCCCCAATACGTAAGGACTTGAGTAATGTAAGCAACACTTACTAAAAGAGAAGTCAGAGGGATAAAAAGAAGCTTTATTGAAAAAGTAGCATGGTGCGCAATGCGAATGAAGGCCGAAACATCCCTGTGATGGGTGTCCAGCAAGAAATATTCGGTCTTTAGTAGGGGATATGATCTCCCCTGACTGCTAGGCAGGTTTCACAGCGTCTGCCCATGCTGAGAATGAGGGTGTCAATGAGTTGTTGAGGCATTGCTGCCCATTCGTCTTGCAGCGCCAATCGAAGCTCCAGAATCGTTACTGGTGGTAAGATACGAGCTGCCAAGCGTCTGCCTAGAAAATCCATACATGCTCGATGGGATTGAGATCCAGAGATCGTGCCGGCCAATCCATACGTTCAATATCCTCACTCTCTAAGAGCTGTTCGGCAGCTACTGTGCGATGACATGGTGCATTGTCGTCCATGAAAAGGAACTGCGGACCCATAGCGCCTCTAAAAAGACGCACATATGGAAGAAGAATCTCGTTACAATAACGGGTCCTGTTGACTGAACCTGCGTCGAAGATGTGAAGGTCTGTACGACTACCAAGCATGATGCCTCCCCAAACGAGAACACCGCCACCTCCATACCTGTCCCTTTCAATGATGTTCGAGGGATGATTGCGGCTTCCCCGCTCTCTCCAGATGTGTATGCGATGAGAATCGCTACTCAGACTGAATCTGATCTCATCTGTAAAGAGTACTCGTCCCCATTCATTGTCTCTCCAATTCCGGTGTTCCCGGCACCACAGAGAACGCCTTCTCCGATGGGCAGGCATTAGAGGTACACACCGTACAGGGCGTCGTGCAAACAGACCACCACCCTGCAGTCTTCTGGCCACGGTAAAACGCGATATCGGTCGTCCAGTCGCCTATGTCGTGTGTCTAGCGATTTCTCCCGCTGTCTGCCACCTGTTTCTTCTGGCCTGTAAGGCAATATACCGGTCATCTGCGGGTGTGGTTCCTCGTGGACGACCACTACTGAACCCCCGGATAGCTGTTCCTGTAGTTTGAAATTGTCTCCAAAGTCGTGAAACGATGCTGTGAGCAATTCCGAACTCTACAGCCACACTTGTAACACTGCGACCTTCCTCCAACTTCCCAATGATTCGACCTCGGGTAAAATCATCCAGATGTCGTCTAACAGATTGATTATTCGCCATTTCTCGCTGAGGCAGCAACTCGGTGTGATTTTAACTGCTATACGGTGTGCAATCTCTTTGCTAGAAATACTAATCTTACACCGACAACATGCTTTACTACTCAGACACTCCCCCATTACGTCTACCTGCATATCTGCGCATGTGCTACCGTACATCACCTCACTTAATCTCCTGATTGGTCTTTCTGTCCGCTCTGCCTCTTCGTTCAGCTGATATGCTAATTTTTCGACTTCGTCCTTAATTTTTGCACACCAGTGTATGATACATTTTATAGAAAAAATATATTCGAATATTTATTCATGTGCTGTCAGTTTTATCAAAGCTGAAAATCTAATACTTACTTATTTTTAAGTAATTAAACGCTCAGTTTTATACATTATGTATTAATATTTTTGATGTTAAAGTTTATTTATCACCACAGGCTACAAAAGAAAAAGAAAAAAATAGACAGTGTATCAAAATAATATTCTGAATGGTAATAAATATTGAAACTATGTAGAATTAGCTATGCAAATTAACCCACATTGTCACAATGATTTAAACTATCACATGTTTTTTAATGAAAGTAAAGCTCTAAGGAGCCGACTCAAAGTTTAATGTAATGAGACGAAAAATAAATGAAGCCTCTTCGAAAATAACTCTTGTTTTGATAAATATCACAGACAATTTCTTTTTTTATTCTAAGAGTTACTTTAAGTAATATTTATGGCAGAAATTTAATCCTGGTTATTCGTACGTCTTAAATTTAATTGTTATTTATTACCTTCGTGGTTCAGGTGATATGTATTATTTATTTTTTAAAGAGAATATGATTTCATTCATGCCGTAATTGTCATATAAAATTCGTATCAGAATTTACTTCTGTTTTTGTTAAATGTCCCGAAAACACGGCAAATTATTGTAATATCTTGCCATTTTTATTTTTTACTTTGTTAGGTTTTAGAATGTTGGTGAAGAATGAGACATAATTAGAAATCTACATACAATTAATATAATATTAAATATAAATACTTAGAATATTTAATCCATATTTTTTCATATATAACTAGTTCTGAAGTATACTAGAATTGAAATCCCAGTAAAATATTGACTATTTTTTAGTAAATAAATTCATTTTGAATCGTTAAATACGCCCTAGAAGAAAATTCAAAAAGAATGCTTAAAATTTAAAATCATGATTTAATTTGAATGAAAATCCTCCTGAAAGTTTTTCCCTTTAAAAAATTCCCTTAATTTTTAAATTTCTTCTTTAGCTGTATATATATTTCAATGAAGAAGATCAGAAGTTTTCAAAAATTTTTTCCCCAGAAATTTTACAAAATTTCATCCATGAATATTATGAAACATATTGAATTCGTTTTTAAAGAGATTTGTCTGAAATATAAATAACTGGTAAAAAAATCCTTCTATTTATGTAAAAATTACTAATCATATTTATAATTTTTTTAAATTAGGAAGATTATGATAGCTTCATAAAAGATTGAAAGATAGAAACGCATAAGAGAAAGGTCTCAGAAATTTCCCTTAGTTTTTCAAAATCTAGACATATGAAGCAAAAGAAAAAATATTTTTAAATTTGAATCAAAAGTTCTGCAGTACCTCAACATGTGCTGGGTTCATCTTTTGATCTACATATACATATTTTTCTGCTAAACAGTTTAAGAAAAGAATTATGTATCCTGAAGAAAACAAAAAAAATAATTTAAATGTAAAATTTTAGGATTAAGAAAAAGGGTGTGGGGTCTATTCGCGATAGTTCTCTTATTAATACTCTTGGGGAAACTTTGGGGCTAGCATTCACATTAATTCACAGCCTTTCAAGAAGAACACGGGATATATGTAAAATAGTTTGACTATATAAAGTCTAGGTTTTGTAGATGTAATGGAGAAGGAGCCGTGAAGAAGCTGTTAAGTAAGTGTGCATATCGAAATATTTCATTCACAAACCTAGCGCGCGTTAAGAAAGTAATTGCTAAGATTAAATTATTAGATTGAAGATTTAAGATAGTAGAATTAAAATTAGCTATCGGTTCATTAGTGCTTGTTCTCCTTATCTATTTCTCGTAGTCGGGTATACTTAGAGTTGGGTATTAGGAATATACAACGCTTTAGATATCACTCCTAGGTATCCTCTTATAGTTTTACTTGTGATTGTTTAAGTGTGTGTTCAAAGGTTAAATAAAACTAATTGTTATTATGGAGTTTGTTGGTGATGCTTTGTCCCCCTCCCTCCCCCACCTACAGCCGCGCAGGACAGAGAGAGGGGTGTCGATTAGACCCCACCCTCACAAGGGATGAATGAACATATTTGTAAAAGGAAGAAAAAAGGATTTGCTGTGAGATTCGAATGAGATGGCTTCGTAGAGAACAATTTTAAGGAAGGATAAAATCGAATTTCTGGCAAGAAAATGAGTTGCAAAAACAAAGGCAGCAGCGGAAGTCATTGCAAAAAATGTGACGTGGTTAAGAGACACTATTTTTTAATTCCATTAACTAGTAGGAAACAAAGTTATAAGAACACACAAAAATTCTTACAGAAATATATTTAGAGCATGAATGTTATTTGGACAAAAAAATGGGTTAATAATATAGTGAATATAGCGAATGGAATCAATAGTAAAGTATATTTATTAAAACAGATTAAAATAGACAATATCTGTATAGAAATTATGAGGTAAAAATTTCCTTATTTATAAAATAAAAAATAAAGTATTATATCACAACAAACATTTAGCTTAAATCTACACTTTCAAGATCATAAAATAATAATATGAAAATATTTATGTTAAAAATATGTTTCTTTTTTAATTTAATGTTTGAAAAAGCCAATGTTAATGAAATTGTAGTAATTATTCATAGAATTATGTAGCAAAATGTAACATTGGTTCTAAGGAAGACGTATTCTAATAAGTAGGAAAAAATAATGAAATGTAAAGCCTTCATAGACGCGAAATACTGAATTCCTTAAAATATTACATTAACACTTCATCCCTTTTTTAAAAAGTAAAATTTCTCTACTACATTTTCATTGTTTTGAAAAAAATTATTAAGGAAAAACTCATGTTAAAAATTAAACTAAAACTAATTTTAAATCATCTGAACAAATGTTTAATGTTAGCAAAATAAGTATTTTTCTCTTAAATTGATAACGTGTGTGCAAATTTAACTGTTTCAGAATTGCTTAAAAATTGGTAAACCTTTTAAAAAAAGCAGAGAAACAAACTTTGCCGAAGCTGAATTCTAACTAAAGAGATTTTAATTCGAAAACAGAAACTTTAATTAACATAACAAAAAAAAAGATCTTAACTAATTGCACAAGAAATTAATTCTGAATAATGGTTTTTATCATAAATATTTCATGCAGAAAAACATTTCAATTACGTTAATCCAGAAAAGTATTATTAAATTACTAAAAGTAAGACAAAGAACCCGTTTTTTTTCCAAAATCAGAGCTGTAGTAAAATATATTGAAGAGAAAAAATAAATTAAGCTGCAGAAACGTACTCTTTTTCACCAAACAATCTTTAATTATTTTCGAAGGAATAAAATTAAATTATCTAATTAAAAATATATTATTTTTCAAGGTTTTGTCTTTCAAAATTTCTATTTGTTTAAGATGTTTTCTTTTTAATTGTAAGTTCTCTATTAAAAAAAAAGTTTTTAAAAGTATGCGTGATGGAATTTTTTTATTATAAATAAGCAAGTGGTGATATTCAATTCTCTTAGATTTCAACAAGCCTTTTATAACCTAACAAATACAATTTTTCTCTGTACTGAACCAAAGTTTAAAATTCAACACGCATTTGGCATTCATGTGCTTCCTGTTTTTGTATTATATTAATGCTGAAAAAACTCTTAAAAGTCCCTATACCTTTAAAAATTTTGCTTGAAGAGACATCAAGTTTATTTATATATGAATCTCAGAATAGTAGTTAGAGGTGGCTTTATGGCAATTTATATACAACTGAGAGGGTATGTATTCTGATAAACAGTATTGTTACAAATTTGCAGGGGGGGAAGCAGACGAAGTTTTCAATTATTCGAATAATAGCGTATTTATTAATAGACAATAACGAATAATTAACTACACGAAGACAAATCGACGTACATACACAAAGAAATATCATAACAAATTATCGACAGTAGTGAAACAACAAATCCGTGTGTTGTTTTACCTGCAGTAATACACTCATTATGGAACAAACTGAGATATACAGGCAAAGCTCGCTTCTTAGCATGAACTTGAAAAGGTTTATGGCATAGATGAGATCAGGGTTACCGGATTGGTGACGAAGTAATCATCGAGAAGTATTTAGGGCCAATGCCTCTAGAAATTTTAATAAGGTTATATAAAGTTTGGTGGAAGTTCAGAAGAGAGTCAATCGAGATCAGGACTTGATATGGATGCCATAATCTTATTGAAGCTTATACTGTGAAGAGAACTTTTCCTGTGAAAAACAATTTTTCCTCAAGAACAGTATTGTTGCAAGGATAAAACATACGTGACATGTTTCAGTATAAACAGTAAGTCAGATTTCCATTTGTCTTCAAAGGAGTAAAATAAACCAAATAACGATATTTTCTCATGCATACATGATTATAAAAGCGTGAAAAAAAATGGGACATCCTTACCATGTTTCACAGTTTTCACATCGCAGCTTACTATAACTGATGTTGCTCAGGAAAGCTTAATGGGTACACAATATAACATTTATTGATTCAGTAATTTAATTAGCACAGCAGTTACCTATTAATTTTATTTTTTTCAGTATTGGATTCGATTGTACAAAACTAGGTATAAAATGGTCTTAATATTTTTTGTTCCAAATTTCTTTTGGGTGCAGCCATTAGTTCCAGAAATACACGGGAAAACACCGGTGGGAAGGCATGTACTAGATTAATTCGCACAAACACATACACCGTTTTTTGGAGTCTTACAATGGAAGGATCGATAATTAAACAGTAAAAACTTTTTAAAAAGTCTCTTGACACTTTACAATATCTGATCGACACGAGTATATACTAAATTATTATAATGAATAGCATGAATTTTGGTTGTTAGAAATTTTATAATGTGAGGAACTATATAAAGTATTGTAATCGAAACATTGCTAAAATGCCATTCAGCAAAATGTTAGTTTTGATTTTTATCACTACTCTCTAGATAAGCAGACCCTCGTAATATTATTCCTACACAATGTGATGTGATAATACTTAACTTTTTTTATAAAATTCAGATTAATACTTCATTAGAATGTGTTCTTTTGTTATCCCGACTTCTTTTAGAGAACAGACATTAATACCAGTTTTTATTCCATAATGATCAGGATGAACAGATGCTACACGAAGACGAAATTGACGTATTTACGCAAATAAATATTATGAAGATTATTTACAATAGTAGAAAACGCGCTCTGAACAAAATTTATAACGTTCCACAAATGACTGTCTAGAACAGTTCCACTAGCAAGAACTCAGAAAGAGAAACCCTTTCTTATCGCAGTCAATACAAATGATTGAACTTTCCTCAATACTGATTCGACCTTATTTGCAAAGGTCTTTTATATAGCTTCATGGAAATTTCTAGAAGGGTCAATCCTAGAGTCTTCTAGATGATTCCTCAGCGATATTGTAATTGTTTATCTATTTTGTGGCCAAATGTGATCAAGTCACAAATCTAGTAATCTCGCTTCAATGTTTTACAGTTATCATGATCTTGTTTTTCCAGCTCAAGCTTGAAAGCGAAGTTTATATGTAAAACTCAGTTTTCCAGCAAGGAAAGTATGGCTGCAGGGAAAATAACATACGTGGTGTATTTCAATGTCTGTGAAATACCATTTCTCTATAAGTTTTATGCTTCTGTTTGGAAGGTTTTGGAAGATATTTTTTCAAGATCTCCCGATCCTTGATATTATGTTTTATATTATTATTGTATTGTGTGTGTTGAGAATAATGAAGATTTTGTTTTCTGTTGAGAATGATCTCCATATTAATTCCTTAAAGAAAGAAAAGAAACTACAAAAAATACTCAAAATAAAATATTTCAGACAATTAAGCAATAGGTCAATCATTCACGCTTCCTAAAACTCCAGAAATTTCAAGCAGTCATACAAAATTTTGGCCACATCCAGGAGGAGAAATGAGATTAATGAGTAAATGACATTTGCGGGAAAGAACTAATTTTATTAATTTTTTTACATCAAAATTTGAGTTATTAAGAATCGTACTACATTTCACTAGCTACAAATTCTGGAATTTGTTAAAAGAGCTATATTTTTATTCGTGAGTACTTTCGAAAAACCAGTTTCATCAGAATAAAATACGATCAAGAAGAAAGGGTATTTAGTGCCTAATCATGTGGGAGAATTCAATATATATTCCATAGCCTCACAACAAACCTTTTAATATTTTAATAATTCACTAGACCGAAAAAGAACATGAATTCCCATTGTAAAAGTTGATAAAGGCTTTCATTCGGGTGGAAGATAATTAAGAAATGATTTGTAAGAATAATTTTTTAACTATATTACTTGGCTAAGTCTTAGCTAAAAATATATAAAAATAGTACTGAATATATTCGAAATATATATATATATATATATATATATATAGCTTTATCTAGTCTACAAATTAAGTGGAATTATTCGGATACGCATTTAATTCTCTTTCTATATGGGTAAAGTTTTATTAAAATCATATAATAATTATATAATAAATCATAATATAATATATCATATAATAATTATAAAAGTTAAAAATTAATTTTTCAATTTTAGTTTTTTGAAAAAGTACTTATATTTCTAAACCTAAAAATGTATAATGCTTGTATACTTGTTGAAAAAAGTTATGTGCATTGTCTTATATATGTGTATAAAAAATTTTGTATATTTAAGAATTATTTTTAGAAAAAAATGGTACCTAAATGAAAAGATTATTACAAAATTATGCGTATGCTTTGTTAAGATAAAGGGAAAAAAACTTTTAAACTTAAAATTACTTGTTAAGCACTAAAGAATGATTCAAGTATCATTAAAGGCCTTTAAAAATAGGCTGTGAAAAATTTATCAAGTGTATATGTGAAAACATTGATTTTCTTTTCTTATTGCTTCTATTTCTTCAAAATCACAATTTTTTTCATTTAAATATAATTTTTTTAAAAAAAAAACTTCTGCGCCATGTAGTTGCAATATTTTGTTTTGATACTTGTGCATATGTTGAACCCATTCTCCTCAAGTAAATCAACATTTTAAAAATAGTTTTATGAATGAAAAAAGCAGGTAAAAAAATAAAGTTTCAAAATCACAAACCTTTTTATATTTTTAAGGAAATTATATTAAGATTTTACTATAAAATAGGTTGATTATATTTTATAAACGTGTGAAAATTCTTGTACATATTAAAAAGATTTTTAAAAAAATGGTACCAAAAATAAATATGTATAAAGAAATTTCAAAAATTATGTTCAAATTAAATTTTTAAAAAGATTTGATCTGAAATACACATTTGTAGTTCCACAAAAAGATTCAAATATTATAATTAAATACAAAAAAATATCTCATCTCGGTTACAATTTTTTTTAAAATATGCGTCATAAAAACTAAGTCTCATGCAGTTTTCATCATGCCCTAGTTTTCTTAAAGATGAAGTGCGTGTAAGATATTATTATTTTAAATAATTTATCAGAAAATGCAGTAATGTTGCAGTGCTAGTTTTAAGGTGAGTCAAAAATTTCAATCTGTTAACAAAAGGAACAATTTTGTAAAGGAAAGGGGCAATTTAAAATTTGTCACACAAAATGATCGATGCTCGCAAAAAATTTGCGTGCCTATGCTCCAGTTCATATAAGGGAAAATCAGTATTTAGAGGAAATAAGATCTAAGTAAGGACTACATATTTAAAAAAATTATATTGTGACACCATACATAACTCAATCATAATGATAGATCTTCCATAATTTGCTATAAAAAATACGATCAGACATTTTATTTAAATCAAAATTATTTTTTATTAATGATCATCTAAAGCAGTCATTCCCAAAGTGGTCTATATCGACCGCCATGGACCTATGATGACCTGCAAGAGGTCCACGTCAGCAAAAAATAGTTTGGGGGTCCATGAGGTGCCATTGGGGGTCTACGATCAGGACTTTAATTTTATTAGACAATTTATTGAAATGGAAACCAGATTTTACCTATTTAATACATTGATTTACTAAAGCTAATGAGGTTAATTTGCAGTTATAAGGAGACAGCATAAATTTTAACTAAGCAAGGGCCATTATTACAGTTTTTCTTTCCGTAACTAAACTAAACGAGTATAATATTTGACATAGCTAACTTTTTCAGTTTCTCAATTGGCTACAATCTGCCAGGAAAATGACATTTTAGCCTATGTTCAACATTTAAGTACCTTTTATTCAGAATTTGAAGCTAGGTTTTAGAATGCTCTGACTATGGTAATACCACAGTAGGCAATAAACTCATAAGGGCAGATTGAAAAAAATATAATGGGAACTGATCGGAATAGGCCTTAACAAAGATCTTAAAGGTTTAGAAACGGGTGTCAGCAAAATTTTAGCTTTAAAAAGACGTATCTGTTATTTTTTTTCCAAATTATGGAATATCATGAAAAAGATTTTAGTTGCTTTTCCTAGTGAGAAGGAGTTTTATCGAGTTTACCAATCTCTAAAACAAAAACAAAGAAAAAAACTGGACACTAATAACAAAGGAGATTTAAGGCTAAACTTGAAAAAATTGATATTAAATATTGAAAATTTGTTATTGAAGCACCAGATTCATTTCTCCCATTAAAATATTTGTTTGTTGTTCAGTTATTTTATGCAACAGTTATTTTATGTATTAATTAAAATCTAATTAACAGGTGCTTCTTAAATTTTAATCGCTACACTTGACTACAATTAGAAAATCAATACTTTTAGAGTCCGTGGTAGCACAAGCTGTCAAAAAGTCATTTAAGTTGATAAATTGGCAAAAATACAATATAAGGTAAATAGAGGCTTACCCGAAACCGAAAAACATCGCAAGGGGTCTATGAGACAAAAAAGTTTGGGATCCTCTGATCTACAGGAATTAGTACGGAGAAAAAGCTAAACTTTCTTTTAAAACTCGTTTTCAAAATCGTTTCACTTTATGCTTAGTGCAAATTTCAATCTAAAGCAGCTAATTGATAAACTGCTATGAACAAAAAGTGAAAAATGGTACTTCGTTGATAAGTTTAAATTAAATAAAAGTAATTAAAGGTTTTTTTTTAAATTTCGGGTGAAATATTTATTTGTATCAAAAACAAGTTTTGTATTAAATCAAAACATCAACTCAACAACATATGTCCTCAATTTTTAAAGATGCATTCTGCATCAACGTGAAATATCCATTAGAAGCTCTAAAATTTGATTTTATTATTGTGTTTTAATAAAGTCCTATTTATTTTTAAATGAATCTACATTATATATATATATATTAAACACATAATTTATCTGTATAATACCTATACAGATCAAATACCTATGTCAGTAAATTTTAAATGAGATTTAAAACCATTATCGGTCACTTAAGAGAATTCCAATCTGATTGACCATCGATTTTATGTTAGAATGTTTTCCGCAGTATAGCAAACATGAGTGAGTAAAAAAACTGAAGTTTAGATCTGTGAATACGAAGATAATTTCTTGCTGGGGAATAACATTTTTCTTCTTTAGCTTAAAATTTGCTTTTTGAGACGTATTACACAGAGTTACGCAGAACAGCTTCTGCACCATATTAATTTTATGATTAATTGTTTTCATGTACATATCTTGTCCAAACATACAATTTTGATTACAAATTCATTTCACTTCAAGATTCAGAAAATAAACTAGTTTTTTTTCTTCTAGAATATAGCATAAAATCGAACTTTATCCAATGTATGATTTTTTGCCAAAATGTAAGCAAGTTGTCGCTTTTAAATTATTGTTCTAAATTTGAAATTTAACACTTTCATCGCGGCAAAGGCACGGCTTTGTCCCACCCTCTGCGCTAAGATTCTGCGCTGCTCTACACAGTGTTTTGAAATAGAACACATAATCCTTTTAAACTTGTTTATTTTGCTTTCAAAAATAATAATCAATTGCAATCAATAACAATTCTTACTATAATAATTTACTTGAGGTCACAGAAAATGAGTTATCTCGCTTTTAACCATGTAAGTGTCAAGCAGGTTTCGAAAACTTATTTTCAAAATTCTTCGTAGTATTAATTTTTTTTCAAATTCTTATAATAAATTGATTATGAATGTATTTTATTTCATTCATTTAGTTGTGTTTCAGATTTTAAACCTAGCCCATGTGAGATATAGTAAAGATAGTATTATAAAAAGATTCAATCTTTAATCGCTTCTCTATATCTTAACTCCCCCGCCCTTTCCTTTTTATCATATGAATCAGAAAATGAAGTAAAATTACACATCGACTAACATTCTTTTTATCTAGAAATATTACGGCTATCTCTATGGGTTTTGAGTATAATTTTTCAAGCGGTATTCTGAACAGTATAGCAGTTCCTAGCCAAATGTTTTTCCAGTTTTATACGAAGCAATCTTAGGAATAAGTTTAATCAGGGAAAAAAAGATGGTAATACATTTAGGAAGAAAAGATGTGGTAAATCTCACGATATACATGAGATGGTATACTTCCCCTTACCAGTTGCAATCTCATATATCAAGAAGTCTATTACACGCTTACTGAAATAAATCATTTTGTATTGTACGAAAGTATTGAGATTCAATTGATTTCTTCCAAGCAATATCAATTTATCAATCTCTTTGTTATTCATAAACGGTGCCGTTTTTATTTTCTATTTATTTTTATTTACTACAATAACTTTTTATATCCTGTGCGACTTTACGTATGTTTTTCTTTGTATTGATAAATACATGTTTGTAAACCTTATAAAACGAGTATTCCAAATAAACGATGTGTTATGCTCTTATTTTTTCCCATGGGTGTCGCATCTTCTTTTACGATGTTTAAAATACGTATTTAAGTCTATATTTAATGATTTTAATTTATAAAAAATATTGCATATTAAAAAATTAAAAAGGTGTTCATTGTTTGGAAAAGTTTATGTTTCATCGATTAAAGTTTATTTTTTAACCATTTTTAATGTAATAAACATATCCTAAAAATCTTATGGGAATCATACTAAATCATAAAGTTAGTTGAACACATAATCAGTATATTGTATTTGCATTAAATGTTTAATTCTTCTTAGTCAATTTCTTAACAATTGTTTTTTACTTTTTAATAGATAATCTGAAAAAAGTTTAAACACACACATATGCTGTATTTGTAAATATTGTAAAATGTTGATGATTTTTTTCTTTATGATAATTTTATTTTAAGGTATCCGAACACGTTCGGCGTATTTTTTAACAAAATAGCATACTAAAACATTATAAATGTTCTTTTATGACTCAGTACCAATAAATATTACTATTTAACTATCAAAATTTAAAATAAATTACCTGAATTTTACAAAAATCACAATTATAAGTGAAATTTTAACAGTATTTTTAAAAAACTTCAAAGCAGTTAGAGAAAAAAGTAGTAAACATATATTAGTAAAAGTATTAAGAAAACAAATTAGATGCATTTATAATGCAATTTACTAGAAAATGTGTACTAAAATTTTAATTTTTTTATAAAAATTTGAAAATTTTAGAGCTGATTGAGTAAACATTATACGAAATGTTACATTTTCTATGAGACTATTATTTAAATAACAAGCCATAACTCAAAAAGTATTCATACAATAAGAAATATTTTAGCACATTCTGTAGAAAATAACATAAATATCAGGTTCAAAAGGTTGTAGAGAAATACTTTCGTAATATGTTGAGTTATCAGACTCGTCATTATAGATTTTGAGCAATTTAAATGCCCAATTCTGATAGATCAAAACCCCACTTCCGGTTTTTCTAAATTTATTAAATTGATTGTAACTTGGCCTCTAGGTAGTGTAGAAACAAAACAAAGTATGTTTCGTACAGTCAAAAGATAGATCTATTCAATAAAATAAAAAATAGAACTGTCTTGACTTAATTTGGTCATTTTCAACGTGATCAGATACCTTAAGATCTGGAACCTCTTTAAAGTTTCGGCTGACTATGTTAAAGTATAAGGCCCAAATTAGAAAAACTTACATTAAAACTAACTACGAATAAAATATCAAATCATATTAATAATATCCTATAGAAAGCAATATGTTTCATTATATTAATCATTTTCGTCTCTAAATCGCTCTATTTTTATGGGGAAAGATGTTCTATATTCCGTTACCTATATTCTAATGCTAAATTAGTTTTAAAGTTTATTTAATTAAGAACAGAAACCACGTATTTACGAAATGTTTTTAAAAGCTAAGAATACCATAAAATAAATGAGTTCATGAAACACCGCAAATTAATGCAAAAGTAGATATTTTTCTGCCTCGAAATGTGTTCTGAGTTTTAGTTTAAGCTCTAACATCAAGATTTTTAGAATTTAGAATAATATACATTGATTTTAAATCGCTTTTCTTTTGATGGATTTTACACAAATACAGTTTACATTATTTTATTCATAACTTGAAGGATCTTTTTTATTTTACTAAGAAAAAGTATAAGCAGAAGCTTTATATTAGAATAAACATAGTATTACGGATATATATATTTAAACTATTTTTTGTCTTATTTTTTTAAAATATTACGAGATTTCCTAACTTAGAGGCATCTTATATCAAACGGGTATTAAGGTAAGACCTTTGTTGAAATTTATGTTGAAATGTTGACAAAGACCAGACATTCTAAATCGCAAGTATACCGAAATATTCGAAAACTTATGACAGAAACCGGAGAAACAACATAAAAGATGATAGACTTTTGGGAATCACAAGGTTGTTATTATAAAATATATCCTTCGCTTTAGTAAATTTACTTAAAGCAACATCAATGTCTATTTTTCCGTCTCCTACAAAATATAGATACCTATGCGTAAAAATATTTTCAACCAAAAATAAAGACAAGAAATATATCGTCATGTATTAGTATCAAAATAGGGCGAACAATTTATTGTATGTACTGTTTGGCAAGCAATATTTGTCATTGCTTAAAAAGATGGATGGAGATATATTTTTTCTCTCCATTGATATACATCCCCTTTCCCATTTTTTTCTTTTGTTATATAAATATTTTAAGTATATATACTTCACAAATATTCCGATTTAATTTTATGTACAAATGAATTTCAGAAAAACGTTGTTATACATATATTCTTAAAATGAAAACTTGTGGAAATCATTTAAAAATTCATTTTTGTATAAATTTAGAACTAAAAATATTATGTTAAATGAAATTTGTTTACTCGCTAAATTTAGATTGTTTGTAAGGAAATTCCATTTTAATATAAAATATTATTCAAACAATGAAATTTATAATGCTTAAATTAAAAATATTCTTTCAAAAAGAGAAATATTCGTAATTCGTTTTATTAGATGATGTAAAAATATTTCGATATCACTTGTTGTGAAATGCAATGTTTATTAAAGGGACACAGTACGATTCAATTGACAAAAATCGGTAAAAAAATCAAAGTTAATTTTTTTAGTTTAAATTATTCTGTATGTATTTTTCTGTAACCTGACAAAATTTAAAAGCTCTAAACTAAAAAAAAAACACACACACAGAATTATGATGGTTTCTGCGTTCGTTTTTATTCACATTCCTATAGCAAATCAAAACTTTAAACTTACTTATCTCGGAAAGATAAAATATTTAGTTTGACTTCATTTAAAATGCTAAGGCTTTTTTTCTATTAAGCCTAATGCTTTGGATTTTTTTTACCTATTACTATTAGTACATGTAACAAAAGTTGGTATGCATTTTTAAATCAAAGCAATACTTATTTTTTTTAAAAATAATTGAACTCAGAATTTGCACATTTTTTAAGGAATTTTCCATATGCATTCATAAAAAGATCTATTGTACGAATACCAATCTTGTTATTGCAAAACCCATACCAACTTTTGTTATACATAGTTTGAGGTACTTGTAAACCAAATTTCATGCATGTACGTAAATTTTTGTAGGAGGAGTAGCATTTTAAAATCACTTCACAAATTTGAAGTTTTTTCCTTAAAAAATTAAATGCCTAGCTTTTTATGAAATTTTGAGCACAAAATCTGTTTTACATAGTATACGCACATAGGAGGCAACCAAAAAATTTTTTAAAATCCTTTAATTAAAAAATTTTGCCGAAATCGTACCATATCCCCTTAAATGAAGTATAAATTATCGAAAAAAACCATTCATGAATACTAGGTGTTATAAAATATAGTTTTGTTGTAAGTATATGAATAAAAAAATATTCACCAAAATTAGAACAACAATTTTTGTTAATATTATATAACAATATCAACACTTTATTGTTGAGTAAGTATTTTGCGACTTTTGAATATTTCGATTCATTACTCAGCAGAATTCATATAAAATACTACTCATCAAGGAGTAGCTTTAGACTTCTTGAGTTCCTTAAGGGATGCGATCTTGCTACCTCAGGTGACTCCCCAATCTCATACATGTTCAATGTAATTTAACTCAGGGAAGAACAATGGTCAATCCATTCTGCAGATATGTTCCCTTCTAGAACCTCCTCCAGTTTACAAGTCTTTTGAGAGTTTTGTCTTATGGAAACGCATTGTTGTCCATAAATGTCTAGACCAATGGGTTTTTGGAACAGAAACACGTGTAAGAGTATAAATTCTATCGCTAACGGTCTGTGGTAAGTCAGCCTTTGTCAAAAATATGCAATTCCATGCGTTCATTCAATATATTTCTTCCAAGTACTCCAGGAGCCCAATCCCTACTTTACACCTTATCAAATGTCAAGGAAAATAATTGCTTAGACTGAAACAACTGTCATCAGTAAAAATAACGTGGCTAGATTGATGGAGTGTCCAACTTCGGTGTTCTTGACATCACTATAGATGGTGCTACCTATGAGCTGCTGTTAATGGCACAAGAATTCAGGGAAATGGATGAATATGCAATTTTTATGAAGATTAAAACGGGATACCTGTCACTCGGTTTCAGTACACATCTGCTGAGTTGTGTACTGCCAGGTGTTTGGTTCAGGTCTCTTTTCACCTGTGGAGCAGTATACCCGCCATGACGTCACATTTGAAGTGACAGTGAGGATATCTGCATATGCTTCAATTTTCGACTGGACGTCTTTTCACGGCACTGGGGGCAAAAATCATTTTCAACATTTTCATGGCAGTATGATGAAAAATGCATTTGTTGTTTAAGTTTAGCACGTTAGTGTGTATGTGCGTTTTGTGTTTTTTGCCCTTCTGATCACTTAATTCTTTCCTCGGAAGTTAAAAACACTTATTTAAATTCACGCTTTAATTTTTTTTAATTGTGAACTTCTTCAAATAAAAATCTTAAAAAATCTGTGAAATGTCAAAGTGGAAAAAGACTCAATTGCTTTTAAAATATACACATATGTCAATGTTAGGAAAATTTAATTCTCTCGTACTTCAAGTAGAATCCTACTCATTTTAGGTGATCTAAAATCAACTTAACCACTTTGATCTCCACCCGGCACTTCATTTGACAACTATATTGGCATCTAATCGAATTTAAATTTAATCAAAATCGAAATGATTTCGTCATGTTACCTGTATCGTATATAAGTAGTGTTATAAATAAAATTTGTATGATACGCTTTTACTACAGGTGTCAACTTTTACTACTGTTGCTCTCTGTCTTTGATCAACGAATGCGTTTCACATGTGTAAATAAACACACCCACATCATACACACACACACACGCACATATATATAACCCTTCAGGGTGTTGGATTTTGTGTGGCCAGTAGTATATATATACTGCTGGACGTACAAAAGGCAACATCCTGAAGGAGAAGCACGCAAACTATGTGAAATTTACATCATGCGTTGGTGGTGATGAAATATGCAAATCAATACCATTATAGAGCAGACGCAAATCACGGGTGACCATAACGCAACCCAGGAGTGCTATATAAGGGAAGAACTGATTAGAAATTTGACAAAAAAAAATTTTTTTTTTTGAGTAAGCTGTTTACTTATGCCTTGTGAAAGACATCGCGCCTCTTTTGCCAAAGTTTCTGAATTCGATCAAGGAGGAATAGTAATCTATACGGATTGCGGATTATCCTCCACAGAAATCGGTGAACGTGTTGAAGGGGACCAAAAAACTTTGATGCGGATCTGTGATCGCTGGATACAGGAGGAAACAACGGACCGTCGAGGCCGATCATACCCACCTCGTTGCACCACTGTTCGTGATAACAGGCGTATTGTGCGCATAACAGTGATGGATCGCGCAGCCACATCAGAATTATAGCACTACAGATTCTATCTGTTACGCATCATTCGGTATCTGATCATAACATTCTACGGTGTTTGCAACAGAGTGGGATGTCCGCCAGACGTCCGTTGCTTCGCTTACACTTGACTGGAAACCACATGCGCTTGCGCCGCCAATGGTGCATTGTGTTTACTGGCGAATCCCGTTTCTGCCTGCAACATCACGAGGGTCAGATTCGAGTTTGGAAACATCGTGGTGAAAGACTGCTGAACTATTGCATTATGCATTGCCTCACTAGTAATGAACCCGGTATCATGGTTTAAGCTTATATTGGATTTCACTGCCGTATCGGTTTAGTACGCATTTTTGGTACAGTGAACAGCTAGCGCTGTATCTCACAGGTGTTGTAGCCCGAGGTCCTCCCATACATTTAGCGTTAGCCGTCAACCCTATTCGAACAGGATAATGCGCGACCGCATGTAACTCGCAATGTTCAGGAGTTCTTTACCCATCAGATTGAATTGCTTCCTTGGCCTGCTTGATCTCCTGATCTATCGCCAATCGAAAACATGTGGTCCATGCTTGCACAACGACTGTCCCAGGATACACCACATACTTCTACACCAAATCAATTTTGGCAATAAGTGGAAGACGCATGGACTGCTGTACCCCAAGGATACATCCTAGTATATGTCGAAACGTATGGGAGCGGTTATAGTCAACAACGGCGGCTACACTAACTACTGATTTTTTCATCATCTACACGTCACAAGAGGCGGTAATCTTAACCGTGTGATTTTTCTACATTTTATCTGCCAAATCAATTTTGCTGCGATATCTCTGGTCCTTATTGGTCCCCGATTCCCTAACCATGGATCAAATGAAATCTGGCCACCTAGCAACATTGAATTACTTCTTTTTTTATATACTGCTGTGATGTATTTCTCTCCGGTTTCTGCGATTTCACTCTATATTCCTTATTAACCCGGCA
This sequence comes from Trichonephila clavata, assembly GCA_019973975.1. Taxonomy (NCBI): domain Eukaryota; kingdom Metazoa; phylum Arthropoda; class Arachnida; order Araneae; family Nephilidae; genus Trichonephila; species Trichonephila clavata. The sequence continues at coordinate 44,640 of BMAO01035685.1, read as the reverse complement.
CTTCATGCGCATGGTATGTCACACCCACCACCTAACATTTTTTAAGACTCCATCTGAACCTTTTTCGGAAAATTAATAGTTTCTCGTGTAGCTGACTTTAAGGTCATGTCCTTCTAGAGGCCTTAGCTTGTAGGCGAATTATAAATGCGCAGTTTTGGATACCGCCTCTTCGGATATGTCATACCCTGCGCGTGAATCGCAGTTACAGTTCCAAATGCACCAGCACGCTTTAAAATCTTCCTTATGCAATGGCGCATTATTGTAGCATTGATGAAGAAATGTGATATTTTTAAGTAATTTAATAGATACTGCATTTAATAGATATAGTGCAACATATATATATTATTTTCGGATGAAAAAGGTCTCTTTGCGGGGGATGATGAGGAAGAATCGAATGACGACGAGCATAACAGCAACTATGATTCCTCTACTGAAATCTATCCAGATAATTTAACTGAGGGAGTATAATAAGCATCCTTGATGAAATAACCACATCATATTCAATGGCTAGAAAATCTAACCGTTAACCTATGACAATATTTTTACGTTGCTGGGCGTAGCGACAATAAATGCTAAAACTTTGTTAAGTAGTCAGAATCCCCCTGCTAAACATCGAAACAGGTGCTGATTTCTGCTTTCGATTTCAATTAACAAAACAATGTCAAAACAAACAATCAATGCTTCTGCGAATGTTTTTTTAAAAAAAATTATCATCCAATGAAAACATTGCACTTACTCGCGACGAAGACTAAAAGAGTGTATATATAATGTACTGAATGCCATTTACGTGTGAAAAGTGTAATAAACATATTGTATTCTTTACTTTTCTTTTTTTTTTCACCTTTGTAGGCAAATTTTACGGTAAAAGCAGAATGTAAAAACCCTTCGGTATGAGAAGCCCTGCGCGTGAAGTTAAGGTCGATTTTTTCGCACACGAGTGCCGGGTTAAATCATTTTATATTCCTTTTTTCGGTGTAACTATATTTTATTCTGTAGGCATATTTAAATAAGAAGGCATATTTAAAATTACTGAATTAAAACAATCTAAAATATAAAAAGAAATCTACGCCCCGCCCTCAGAAGGCTGCGGTAAAATTAACAAACGTAGACCAGTCCGCTGCAAAAACATTTGAGAAGCACTGCCTTAGACGACTGAGAGGAAAAGGGATCCCTAGTTTGGTCAGTAGTCAAAAGTTTCCTGGGGGAAAAAATTTAAAAATACAAAGTATTAATACAAAGTATATGTTCTAAAATACAAATTTTTTTAACACAGAAGGCGTTTTTTTACTGACTCACTTCATGTTGTTTGGTTTAGAATAAATGTTAGACAGAAGAGAAAATGGAGTTGGCTAGAGAACGTTATCATGATAAGATTTTCTATGATTTTAAATCTTGATTAAATAGTGTCGAATGCGTTCAATGGCTAGAATTAGCATTTGGTGATGAATCTGCATTTTGTGCTACTGTTTCTAATTGGTTTAAAAAATTTGCAAAGGTCGCAATATTTTCTGGATGAACTCACATGTGAAAATCGAGCTCGAGATCTGCAGTAATCCAGGATAATGTGTCTACCATACGAAAAATGTTAATGGATTATAAGCATTGAACCTACCAAAGGGTACAGAAGGAACATAACTTTGGATCCGCAGAATAATGCAAAATTATTCATAAAGAATTACATATGATAAATATAGTTTGCATTTTGGTTAACCATAATCTATTTGAACACAGAATAGAAGAGCGTGTCAGAATCAGTAAAGAAACCCTTAAATTGCTAAATGATGGACGGTACCGCCTCAGTTCTAAAATTGTAACGAGTGTTGAAACGTACATACCGTTTTTCAACGTTCCAATACGTCAAGAAAGCAAAGCATGGGTCTTGAAGGATGTTCCCACACCGACAATGGTGAAAAGGCAACGAGCAATGAAAAAAGTAATGTAAGCCGTTTTCTTCAGAAGTACGGGATTGATCAAAGCCATCAAGTTGGAAGGACGGAAGACAGTAGCAGAAAACTGGTGTACCATTAAATGTCTTCTAGAAATTCTGCAAGAAGTGAATATTAGGGGACTAATGTTTCATCAAGACAATTCGGGGACTAATGTTCATCAGACAATACATCTTCCCATACAGCCAGATTAACAGTTGAGTTTTTAAACAAAAACTAACTTAAGTGATAGTACATTCACCTTATTCTCCGGATCTAGCCGTGTGTGACTTTTGGTTATTTTAATCTAAGAAAGAACTTAAGTGGATGTCGTTTTCTTTCAGAAGAGATTTATATATGGCTTTTAAATACATTTTTCATCAATTCCAAGAAATGAATTGTTTGACGCATTTAATCTGTGGAAAATTCATCTACAAAAGGGCATTGACGCTGGAAGAGACTACTTTGAATACTCCATAAAATTTTGTAAGTATAACTTTAATAACCTATGGCATATCTCAAAATGACCCTCGTATTAGTATGCTTCGCTCTTACGTTTTGAAGCCATTTATTCGAGGTATTATCCCAGACTTTTGACAAAATAGTTTTTCGGCTAGAACTACAGTTCCTTTAGTTCATAAAAGTCAAGTCATTTCTTTTAAATAAACAGTATTTTGATAGATGTAGAAGAAAAATTTTTGATGCCGATTTATTCCGTTTTTTTAATAAGCTATCGTAATAATATCGCTTTTTAATAAGCTTCGATCTTATTTTTTGTATTAAAAGTGAACGTTAACTAATAGTAAGAATTAAATAACAATCAATTGCAATCAATAACAATTCTCACTATAATGATTTATTTCTGGATTCTGGAAGTCGAATTATCTCGTCCCACTTGATAAAAGTGTTAAGAAATTCATAATATGGATATCATAAACTTTTTTTTTAATTAAAAAATTGTTAAAGGAGCTTTATAGCTGGAATAAAAGTATTTTAACGACATTTAAAGTAGTTCATTAGTTTATACGCACAAGGTGAGCAGTTCAAAGCAAGTCGCCAGAAATACTCATTCCGGACGTTTCCAGTTTCATTTTCTCTTTATGACCTAAGTTTAATGGGTCTAGAAAATAAGCTGCAATTTAAAAAGATTTAAGAGTGCGTCTTCTTTTTCTGAAACGAATGGATTCCTTTCTACAATGAAATGAATCCTTTTTATGAGGGCGAATTAATTTTTAAGGAACTCGAGAGAATTTTATTATCTCAGACTTACTCATTTTGTTTCCAAATTTATTAAACAATTTTAATCACTGCTACCGCTGGCAAAAGTTATTTTATCAGATAAAATTTTAAAAAACTTGGTCTTTTTATTAGAATTTTGAAGAAAATTAATGTAACTATTCTATATTAAAGATGAATAAATTATTTGCTTTCTATCATGCCTCATATATTTAAATACATTTTCTTGTATCTGCCTTCTAAAGTAACCATATGTCCCGTAGTTCCGAAAATTATGGCTACTCTTTCAGGCTTAAGCAAAGATATTCGCTTACAGTTTTGTAAGTTCCATAAAGAAAACACCATTTTTTCTACAATGTCTTATTTGAATGTTCGCATCATTTATCGCACGCATTATATGGGGCGGCCTTTTCTAGGGCGGCCATATTTTTTTTTGACAATACACTACCTACTACCATAAATCTTTCATATCGCTTATAAATTGTAGATATTGAAAGTGAACTTCGCTTATGAGTAGTCCGAAATTTATGTAACACGTGTGTTGAAGATTTCAATTTCATAAACCATGCTAAAACTGGTGCTTGTTCTTGAAGTGAAGACATTTTGAAAGGAGAATTGCAAAACGGGGACACTGCTCGATCTAGTTTACATTTTCATCCGAATATTTGCGACAACTTTTTTAAAAAAATAGAGATATGGAAATTTTTTGTGTTTTTTATATTTGTTTTAAGAATATAGAGACGATATCAGAAAAATATGCTAAAATTAAGAAGAGAAAAAGAAATTATTATCACTAAAATGGGGGAAAAAAGGAAAGAAAATTCAATTTTTCAATTCTGACGTGTTGCTGTGTTATTCATTTTAAAATAAACTTCAGGATAAGTGATATTTTTATTTTTACAAAATCTAGAGTACTTTATCTCAGTTACTTTATGAAATTGCTGAAAATAGCACTGATTATATATAACGGACTGTAAATTTTCTAATAAAACAGTGCTTGATAAATCTGAAGGTTAAAACACTTCTGCAATTATACAGAACATACACAAAAAATTTCAATAAATTACTTTCAAAACTTTTTGAGCTACCATTGTCCCCGCTTGATTATTTTTGAAAAAACACATTTTGAGTAAAACGCGTTTTAAAGAATGACATCTTGGTTAATGTAATGGCATCTGCTTTTACTAAAACACTTGTAGTTTTTATTGTAGAGAAAGGAAAATAATAAACTTGGTATATTTATAATGCTAATAAGATGGTATATAAAATAAAACCATAAAAAAATTGTCAATTTTTGGCAAAATTCACATTTTAAGGGTAGTTGGATATCTTAAACAGAAGCTAAAAACTTCTATATATATATATATATATACACTCATGTCCATAAATTAAGGATAATGAAGTTCAGGCAAAGAAAGAGACCGAAGCAAAACAAATTTGACTTATTTGTAAAGTCTATTTATTAAACAAAATGTAAAGAGCAAAAAAGATGCTATATGTTTGACATAATTAATAAAAATTGTGATTTTTACTCCCTGGAGCAAATTTCAAAAAAGAAACCTATTTACCAAAAACAGTATAACAGGGTTAGTATGATGGTTAATACGGAGTATGTCTCCCGGACGATGCAATACAGGCCTTACAACGCCTACGCATGCTGAGTATCAAATTATCAATCTGATCTTGAGGATTATTACACCACTCATCAAGCAATGTCCTCCGAAGTTCCAGTAGACAGGTGGGAGGGGGTTGACGGGCTACAATTCGTCAGCCAAGCATATCCCACACATGCTCTATTGGATTCAAGTCCGGTGAGTATGCTGGCCAATCCATATCGGTGATATCCTCCGATTGAAGGCATTCGTCTACAATGTTTGCACGGTGAGGACGGGCGTTGTCATCCATAAACAGAAAATCAGCACCCATGGCGCCCCGAAACAAACGTACATTTTGTTCCAGAATGACATCCTGATAGATGTGGCCTGTCATCGTTACACTCTGAACATGCAGGTGAGTTCTGAAACCAAGAACAATTCCTCCCCAAACGAGCCATCCTGCACCACCGTAACGGTGTCGTTTAATGGTGTTCTCTTGGTGGTAACGGGTACCTGGCACTCTCCATATGAAAGTCCGGCGAGGATCAGACTGCAAACTAAACCTGGACTCGTCGGAAAACATCACACAAGACTACTGTTGCGGTGTCCATAATGCATGTTTTCTACTCCAGGTTAATCGCAGGTGACAGTGAGTTGCGGTAAGGGGAACACATCTGACAGGCCTACGAGCATATAGACCAATGTGCCCTACGCGTCTGTACACTGTCTGCCTTGAAACTGTCGTACCGGTAGCTGAAGAGAGCTGACGAGATAGATCTGATGCTGTGCTCCGTCTGTTTCTTTTGGCAGTAACTGCCAAATACCGGTCCTCATTCGGCATTGTAACTCGGGGGCGACCTGGGCTGTAACATCTACTCACATTACCATCATCTTGAAATCGTTGCCAAAGCCTAGAGATGACACTCAGGGTGATTCCAAGTTCCTCTGATAATTCCAGTCGTCCGATAATTCTATCACGTAAATAATCATCCAAATGCTTCCTTTGTGCCATAACTATGCGTTTATTGCACTGAAAGGCTTTTAAAGCGCTTGTGAACAATTTTAGTTATTTGCCACCATTCCTTATATACCCCTCTCTTACACTCTCGTCATTGTAACGTACTATCCGCGCCATCTGGTGGTTTCCTGTAATTTGCATATTCTTCTTCAAGATGTGTGTGATAATTCTACAGGTGAAATTTTTATTTTAGAGTTCAATTTCTGTGTGATTCTGAATTATCCTTAATTTGTGAACATGAGTGTATATAACTGGTTGTCTGTTTGCGTGAAATCGCATTACTCTATCACCGTTCAACCGATCATTATGGAAAATTGGCATGTATATGCTGGCATGTTTGGTTAAGAAAAATTTGCATGTTTTTTGTAGAGAAGGTTTTTGTGTATCCTCTTTGTTGTAGATACCCAGCAGGTGGTGCTAGAGCAAAGCAATATCTGCACCGTTCAATCAATCTCCAAGTTGCCAACGTGGTCACCCATCACAGAGAAATTTGGTTTCGGTAGGCTCTGCTTTAATGTTAATCTACATATATATATAAAATTGTATGTTTGTAAAAATGAAATCGCTTCACTCCAAAACCATTCATTCGATCACTATGAAAACTTGCATGTATATTATTTTTCATGTAGATGTCTTTTGTGCTATCTTTTTTGTTGCAGCTTCCCATCAGGTGGCGCTACAGCAAAGCAACATCTGCACCATTCAATCAATTTCCAAGTTGCCAAAGTGTTCACCAAAAAAGATGCCAACTAGTTTAAATCACCAACATTTCGCTATGTTTTCATTCTATTGCTATTATAATGTCAGGAACGGCGTTGTTTGCGAATATTACAATTTTAACATAAAATAAATACAACTGAAAATAATATTAACGTGTTACACATCCAGATATAAATTATTTATACTATTTTAAGCGTTCTTTACACAAAATTCGTGACAATGTGTTATTTTTGCAGAGCAGAGATCAGCTTTGTGTGGAAGGTTTCTTTTTGAAATTCGACTCACAAGTGAGTTACGGAGAGTTGTAAATTTTTTATAAAATATTCTTTATCAGCTATTAGACCTTCAGACTTAAAATTTAACAAATATGCCTTTTTTGTTCGGCTGAGATATGCAAAAATCTTAATTTTTGTTTTTGTTTAATTTGCAATTCACGCATTAAAAACTTTTTATCCTTCAATCTGTATTATTTAATTTTTCAATTCACCTTGTGCGAGGAACGGGTATACCAGCTAGGGGAATATAAAAATCTTAAGCGAAAATCCTGTGTGGTTAGTTTATTTCTAACTCATTTACGATAGTGCAGTCATATTGACACCCTATATCATATATAACTGATATTCTCCTCTGAAAGAGTGGGAAGAGTTATCTGGATTGCATAATGACAGTCGGATATCAATAAAATGAATAACGGACAATGAAATCAATAAACTCAGTACATAATAGATCAAATTATAACTTCAAGTGATATCTGGATTTATTCAACAAAACTGATAATTATTACTATTTACGTAACGTATTCATGAATCAAAGAATAATGCAATTTATTTTAAGAATGTTCATTATTTGAGACAAGGAATAATTTCATTGCTTCTAAAAAAACTTAATTGGTTAGCTTTTATAAAAATAACTTTTTTATGAATTAGTCATTCATGCAGAATCTCTTATTCTACCTGATGATTTTCTTACACATTAAACTCCAATATTAACCCAAATTAGTTCATTGTTTCTATGTTAGATAAACTAATTTTGTAGGGATTAAAATGACTGAAGAGTTACTATAGCATAATTTGAGCATGAGATAAACCAAATGATTAAATTTAAAGAAATGATAATACATATTTTATCAAAATAATGAAAACACCTTAGTATTATAAAGAATCCTTGACTAGTATGGTGAAGTACCACCTTTGACATGTAATAGAGCTTGGATATGCGTAAGAATAGATTCATACAAGTACTGAATAGAGTTTAGAGGTATATTGTACCATTCCTTTCGAAAAAAATGCAAAAGTTCTGGGATGGATATCACACAGAGTGGAAAATATCGAATCTGTATGAACGCTCTAATATAGACCATAATGGTTCAATTATATTGTGGTCGAGTGATTGCGCGGGTCAATGTAGTTGATTAACTTTGTCCTTGTATTTATCAAACCATGATTGGACAAGTCGCTTGTATGATATGCATTTTATCGCCCTGGAAAATTCCATATGCAGAAGGAAACAAAGTTGGTATCATGGGATGGAACTGGTCAGCTAATATTTCTCTCCCCAGGAATCCTTCCTTGCAGGGTTACGAATGATTTTGCAGAAACCCACGACATAGGTGTTCATATTATGATAAATCCACCTACATGCTTGACATTTCGAAATAGAAAATCATGATAATACACTTGTGCAAGTGTCCTTCAAACATATACATCCGTCCTATTGTAGGGATAAGTGTGAAAGACGATTCGTCTGACCATATTAATTTCTTCCCTTTATCAATAGACCAGATTTATGAGGGTAACACCACTGTAGACGAAGTTTGGCATTAACGACTGGGGTTAATAGCTTGGGAAATGTGGCTCTCCCGTAAATGTGCTGTTTACGAAGATGACTTCGAGCTGTAATAATGGACATTGGAGAATTGAGATACTGATTGAGCTCTGCGGTCATCCTTACTGCATTTAGATTATGATCTACTTCAATACCCGTCAATCAGTTTCACTGAGCTTCACTTACAATCCAATATTTTGCTTTACCAAGCTTGTTTTGCCACGCTGTGTATATGCTGGCCTCTCCTTAGACGCCGTTTCTGTACAAATACTTAAACATTGAGATGTTTTGGTCACACTAGCTCCATCTACAAGGGCTCTCACAATTTGGCGTTTATGGAAATCTGAGAAATCCGACATTTTACGCTTTTTGATAAAAATCAGACTTACATAAATGCAATAAAGTTGCCACATACTACCAGAATATATGCATTTATATTTATAAAAAAACGTAGTAGCTATTTTTATATTTTAATGCTTTCGAAGAGCATTAAAATTGTCATTTTTAATCAGAGATATTTCATTATTTTGATAACCACCTATAATATCAAACAATCGAAATCAAATTTTAAAAAAACGCGTGCAAATATTTTTTTAATGGAGTACAAAAACTTTTGTACTATTGTAGCCTTTTTTTTCATAATATTTTTTTTTTTCGATTTTAAGGACAAAACATGAAAACCAAACTTTTTCCGAGTACGAAACATTAATGTATTTAAAACGACCAACACAATCAAGAATTATTTTTTTGTAAACTAAAGCAAAGATACACATTCCAACAATGCTAGAATTAAAACAAGTTATGTCTTTATTAATATGAAATAACATTACTTAATTTTAAGGTGTGTTTTAATTAATATAATGATATAAAATGAAAAATAATCCTATTAAAGAGGGGGATTTGTAGAAGTAAACTATAATATAAACCCAAGGCTCATTTTTCTTTAGAAAAAGAGCTACGATGCTTCTATATGAACAATTTCTTTACATTTTATTTTTGAAAAATAATAGATATAAGTAAAATAAATGATATTGAAAAAAATTTTGAAAAAAATAAAGCAATTTTTTTGATTGAAACAAAAGTATATACTTGTCTAGAAAATTGACAACATCTTTTGAGAAACTTTAAAATTTTGTTTCAGCGTGAGATTAGCGATTTTCTTTTCGTGAAGAAAAAAATTTATAACAATATTAAACCGAGCAAAACCACATCATACAAATTTACAACTTGTTTCCAGAAGTATTATAATGACAAAAAAGTATAAAGCATTACAAATCGTACCATATAATAACTAAAGAATACTCCAAAATATATCAAAGAGTCTCATCTTTGAAGATAAGAAATAAATTCAAAACTTTTTATATGTATTAATCTTACTTTTTCGGTATTTTTTAAAAGAACTACTAGAAATTTTTTTTTAAAAAAATGAAATCTTTTTGAAAACACATTAGTAACACTTACAAATGCAGTAAAATAAATATTTGAATATTTTTATTTTCTGAAGCTAATATTAGAAATTTATTCATATAAAAATAATTTCCTTATATGAATTTTCTTCAAAAATATAATTATATACAGGAGTCTTCATAATTCTCTTAATATTACGTTTTTATTATATATATATTTTTCGTAATTCACATTCAAGATTTCTTTTTTGTAAGGTTTGGTATTTTAATAAATCCCTTTTCACTTTTATAACATTCATTATTTATTCGATAAGATAAACTCAGTAATTATTTATCAAATTGTAACATTTAATTTTATTTAATTAACTGGGATTTACTTTTCTAATTTATTCCCAACATATATATTTATTTATTTTTTAATTTTGTGAACGTTACTGTAAAATAGACTGTAATGGTCTGTCTATTTTATCAGTAAAAATTTGTTTTCAATTATTATTTTAATATTTTAAATTTATCGTGTCGTATATATATATAAAGTAATATCGAAAAATTATTGTTTTTACTGTGGAATATTCTCAGTTAAAACGCATGCTAAAGAATTTTTGCAAATAGAAATGATACATGAAACCAGCTTAAAATCCAGGAACTTTCATTATTAAAATTTAAACTGTCAACTGTATTTATTTTCTTTTTTTAGTAGATATAGATTTAGAACTTTATTTATTAAAACAAAAATAGTAAAACTCAAAACCTTTGAATTTATTTCACAAATTTCTTTTCAAATTCAATATTCCTTTACAAAATATTTCCCATCTGATTTTTGTACAGTCAATTAAAATATACTGATAGTGTAAAGTATTAAAAACAACAAAATAATGTTATGTTTTTTTTAATTTCACGATATCAAGATAATAAATATATATGTACTACCACTCTCTTTTATATTTATTTTCAACATTTTTATATCTAAAAACTTAATACTTTTAATATGGGCATGCCATTCGGAGATTGCTCTAAAAATCGAACAGATAAAATGTTGAACGCGGTGTTGAAATGTCAAGAAAAATTCGTAAATTTAGAATTCTTTTTGAAGTAAGTTTGGTCATCCAATTGGGAAAATCCAATCATCATAGAAAAGAAACTTGAGAGAAGCAAGAGTATTCTCCTGAAATAGCAATAGATGTCGGAAAAAAATTGCTTTTTATACCCTCATTGGTATTAACGTCGCCTACCATTACCATAAAAATGCGTGACACATGGGGAGAAAAGGCAATTGTTATGTGAGAATTGTGTACTCCTGGAATTTTTGGGTGAAACTCTTTCACTGTAGTTTCCTCAATATTGGAGAAAAAAAGTTATTATTTCTATTTGTGGACTTTCCAAGAAAGTACCAAAAAAGTCACACCATTTTAAAAACGGAATCCATTTTACGTCTCTGAAATTACCTTGATATTATTTTTATATTTATACAAAAGACATTTTCTATTTATTTAAAGGATTTATAAATGGCTGGGTTAGGAAAACTTACCCACAACCAAATCCTACATTCTGCAGCATTTAGTATGTTTTATATGGAAAATAAATTATAAAATTACTTCATGGTGTAATAAACAAAGAAGAAAATCCACGGAAAGTGCTTCATATAAATATAAAAATATTATGTACATCTTAGTTATGTATGGAATAAAGACCATATTTTCAGAAATTATTTCACCTAGTTGAAGGCGTATAGGCTTTCAGTTTTATACGGATTGGAAGCATTGCTTCAAAATTGAAGGATATTCCAAAAGAATTAGTTATATTACAATATATGAGACAACAGTTATATACAGGGTGAGTCTCTACCAGACCGACACACTTGTAGGGTATGTACGGGGTACAGAGATTGCTTGGAATCTTATAAGAATGCAGGTTCGAAAATGCTGTAGTAGCGAGCTATGGTACAAGGAAGCAGGGGAAAAAAACCTGAACAGAAACACATTAATGGGAAGGAAAACATTTTTTTAAACGGTTGTACTAAGAACAATATTTGAAATTACGGCCATAAGTCATCGGGCTGTCAATTCTTTGAAACCAGAAATTCTTTGAAAATTAGAACTGGAGATAGTTTTCAGCCTGAACTAGACAACGAAAAGCAGATTAAAAGCTAAAAGACATCAGTCATATTGGATAAAGAATAAATCACCGCACTATATAAAATGGGAAAAGTGCTGAATCAACTGCAAGTGATTGGCTCAAGCAGATTGAAACTGCATTGAAAGATAAAAGCTCCATAAGAGCTTTTTGAGCTGTCTTATTCCAATCAGCTTACGATCTCATTGCAAAAGAAACTGTACGATATGCAACAGATGTAAAAATCGAACATTATTTCTTATTCATAATTAACGAAATGCGTATTTTTATTGGAATTTTGCTTTTAACTTGTTATCATTCAAATACATAAACGTAACTACTAGCCAGATGCTGAAGACCTTCGCATTACCCTGGTGAAAAATTACATTTCTCGAAACATCTTCTACTGGTTGATTTACACTTTCTTGACAATGGAACTGTAAGTCAGCATACCCAGGATCGATGCTTCAAAGTAAGACCTTTGTATGCCAAACTCAATAATAATTTTTATGAAACTTGGATACTTTTCTGAGAAAATCTAAGTATTGATGTAATGATCATCCCGTATTATGGTAAGAATAGCCCTAAAACAGTTTATCTGAGGCAAGTCAATACGTTTTGGATGTAATCTCTGGGGTCTGCATGGAACCGAGGTATATTGTGATAATTCTTCTGTCTATTGCGGTAAAGAAATGGGTGCAATAAATGATACTCCTCTCGGTACTCGGACTGTGATGAAACTCACAGATAATATTGTGAATCCTTCAAGCAATTATAGTTATATTTTGATATATTTTTTATTAGTTTTGATCTTTTGAAAAGTTTTGATGAACAGGGTGTTTGAACTAAAGGACTAATACGAGAAAATAGGATAAACCACGAATCTTCTTTAGAATAATCGAAATGTATGTGGAAGAAAGAGGCACGTTGATTTTGTATCTGACAAGAACTCTAAGATTTTCCTGGTGAGATTGAATGGCAATAGTTCTCTCACTATTGCTACAAATTTCAGCACTTTAGAACTATTCTTTGATGGGAAGAGGCTAGTAATGAGACACAAAGATAAAATTAATGGTAAAATGCTGAATTTGATATTTTTTTCCTCAAAGGCGATGTGGATCACAACGACTGGTTGGCTGGACTTTATTCCATTAAAATTCGTGGAGAAAAGTGGTATAGGTTACTTTTTTAAACGTTCCCTGGATATGACTATGGTAAACGCCTGGATATTTCACAAAAATCTCAACAAAGATGAAGCTCTTAATATGAAGGACTTCCGAAGAGTGTAACAACAGTTTATATTAAAAGAAAACTGCGATAAGAACAAAAAGTAGACCTAGAATCTTGATGGTACCTTCAAGTTCAAAATAAGATATCTGTAAAGCTAGTGTTGGTGCCCCAGCATCTAGTCGAAATATTTCTCTGCAGAAAGGGTTTTATATTAGTCATCAGTCATGTAATATTCACAATCATATTTTATTAAAACTTTCGAATTATATTTGGTATAACACATGCACACAAAAGGTTATGTTTCAGGAAAAACTTCTTCAACGCTATAGTAGTAACTGTAGTTCATCCACTATGAACACAACCTCGCATGTCGGTCGATCATCCTGTTAAATATCTCCCAACAATAAAATTATAATAAAAAAGTTTAACTTTACTTGCTGTTCTGTAAGAAATATAGGCACTATATCTATAAAAATAGTGTTGAATTCCAATATATGTCATAAAAATAATGAACACATCCTTCTTCGATATTAAACAAAGCACGCAACGGATTCATGTAGAGAAAGCTGTTAATAGTACAAAAGATTTTCAGATTTAAAAAGTTCTAAAATTATCTTTTAGTGAATCACGTTCACTCTCCAATATAGATGTCGTAAAATATGCAATTTATCATGATAAGTTGAAGTGCATTACTCACATGTAAGTATCAGCAAAATAATTTTCCGAAAAAAGGCAAACTCAAATCAACTTTTTCTGTTCATGAAGAAATTTAACAAAATAAAGATTGAAAAATTAAAATTAAATTTTTTTTAAAATCCTTTTTAAGATTTATGACATCGCCAAGGGCAATAAGAAACTTGTATGAGTACAGTTCTATTATCTTTAATACAAGCAAAAAATACGTTTTAGGATCAATGCAGACTTTAAATTTTTCTCCAAATGACAGCTAAAATTGAATTAAGAAAATTAGAATTTTTCATGTATTATTTCACCAGTTTTTGACACACCTTGTCTTCAAAATTAAAATTAAATTTAAAAATTATCACTCTGCATTTAAAAAAAATTAAAAAGACTGAATGTGAGCATGAAGGGAAAAAAACAATTTTACACTTCAGAAATTCGTAAGTTTCAAAAGAGAGTGACCTTTTTCTTTAAAAATAATATTATTGGATTATTAAGAGTAAAGCTCCAATTTTCTTCATTTATTTCTTTTAATTTAGGCATCTCACGATTGTCCCGATTTTAATTTCCTTTTATATTTTTTCTGTGTCAGAATTTTTTGTTGAATGTGCTAAAGTATTTTTATTAAAACTGAGATGCTTTTGCTAAATCAGCGTAATTTTAAATTTCATATTATCTACAAAACTAAGCAAAAAACTTAAGGAAGAAAACTGTGCCATATTTTATTTAATCCTTCTAATAAATTTTAGAGATTGATTCTGCTTTTTTAATATTATTTACAAATTTAATGTAAGTGATAAACTTAATATTTGATTAGTATTTAATTTCGTCAATATTTTAAGGATGATATTTAACAAATGAATATTATAAAAAGTACATGAATTATACTGTAGCAAATTTCTTATAAATCATATTTAATGTGTTTTAATTTCAAAACGCATGTTGCATACTTCAAGACAAAACCGTAAGTCTGTAATTCATAACTTACACTGCAAAATGTATTATAAAATTCTTTGTATTTTCCTTTTACTTTTAGCGGTTGACAAATGTATGCTTATTATAATTATTCATACTTTCCCGATTACTCTTATTTTACTTCAATTTTGACTTTTACTTTAAGTATTAATTTTAGTACATATACTATGCTTCCTGCACATCTTAATAACCTTTACTGTGACTTGTGCGCTGTATCCCGCTCTTCTTGCTCTAACTGCAAATTTACAACCCCACGTACTGGGCCATTACGTCAGTAAACATTGTATTCATGACGAATACAATGACTTCGCTCGCCTTTGTCAAAAATCTATTGCACTTTTCAGTTTTTAAGCTCTTAATATTAGCAGCATATTTAAAACTTGTGGATCGTAATACATATTTTACTATATAAAATTCAATGTACACTATAACAAAAAAATGACGCATCTAGAATGAGTAGTCCAATAGAGACAAATTTAGTGTTTAGAAAGATTGTGTACAGAATAGAAAATGATTAATAAAATTTCAGAAAAAATGATTAATAAAATTTCAGATTTATTTCAGAGTTGCATAGTTACAGAGTAACGAGCTCAATAAGGCATTGACCCACCCATAGCTTAGATGCAAGCTGTCACATGACGAGTCATAGGGTGATAAAGCACCCTGGTGGTCTCCTGCAGTATTTCTTGCCAAATTTGCTCCAACTGTCGGACTACGTCATCAACATTCCCTGGTAGATGTAGTCGTCTTCCCATCATATCCCGGACATGCTCGATTGGAGAGATATCCGTCGATCTCGCTGGCCAAGAAAGTGTTTAACAAGCTGTAAGACAGTTCATAGCAACAAGTGCTGGTCTTTTTATCTTGCTGAAAAATAAATCCAGGGTACTGGAAAAAGAAATGTAGCAGAAAGGTTCTCAGAATGTCGTTGGCATACCTCTGTGCTGTAAGTGTGCATCTAATGACGACTAAAGAGGTCCGGCAGTCAAAAGAAATGGCTTCGCAGACCCTAACTCCTGGTTGATGTCCTGTGTGGCGTGCAATAGGGAAAGCAGGATCAACTCGCTGCCCTGGGCGTCTCCAGACATTTCTTCCATGATCGTCAGGACACAGCTGGAAGCGAGATTCATCGCTAAGCACTGTACGTCACCAGTCAGCATGATTTCAAACCAATCGAACCAAGCACTACTGTAATCTGGCTCGATAGTGTGCAGGTGTAAGTCGCAGGTGGCATACCGATCGAAACGAGAGTAAATTTCGCTGTATCAGCCGTCTATGAATAGTCATAGTGGACACTCGCGTGCGGGTCACACGTCTGATAGTTATTAACAATGAATCAAGTGTTGTGACAGCTGATCAGACAATCAGTCTATCCCCCTATCTTCTGTGGCCCTTAATCGACCACTACCATTATGATGCTGAAATCTGCGGCTGTCCACCCATTCTTGCCAACATCTTCTAATGGCCGCATCGCTTTGACCCATATGACAAGTCATTCTACTATTTGCCTAACCTGCCTCTTTCAAACCAATGATACGACCTCTTTCAAACTCTGACAGTTGCTCGTAATGAGCTCTAATCCTGCGACGAGGCATTTTTTCAGTCGTTGAAAGGTATCCTGAATCGTAATGCAACAGAAATTTTTACCATCAGATTGAGAATCGCTTCTTATAGACACCTGCTGAGTGTGCAGTTCCGATGCACTGTAGCTCTCGCTTTTTGTTCATTGCACACCAAATTTTAATCCATTGTATGTTCGGTACAAATGTCTTTGCACACGAAATTTCATTACAAATGGGCAACTCATTGAACGTGGGTAGCCTAATGGTTAGAGCATCGGATTCCAGACCGGAGGGCCTGAGTTCGATGCCACTAAATACCACCGAGTACACACGGAGTACGTACTCGTTAAATCAGTGGGTCTGAAAGTCTTGTGGGCCCTCGCAGCAGAAACCACGGGTGCAGGGGGCTGGAAAATATTTCCCTCCCCTTCAGTTCCATGCCAAAATTGTGGAGTTGGAGATAGATGGTGTCGACATCTATCGTTAAGAAGTTCAACCTGTCTCACAGGCAATGGCAACTTTCATTCCTTCCCTCCGGGAAGGACACGACAACAACAACTCATTGGTGCGTTGTTGTTGTTGTTGTTTTTTGTTATAGAGTGTATATTAACTATAAATATTTTTATAATTAAAAGAGTATCAACTCCTTATCTGGATTTTATACAAACCGCAAGCTATGGCAATCCGCACTACATCGCTTACAATTAGTTATTATCTCTCCGTTTTTTTTCCTTCCTTTTATTAATTTTTTTTCAACTATAAGCAGAGATCATATATTTTTAGAATACAGTCCCTTTAAAATACGAAATTTCTATAGCAGCATTATAGTTCCGATACAGTAGTAGTTATATTTTCTCCTTGGAACAGAAAGTATTTTGCATGTGCTTTGCAGAAATACCTTTAATTTTTTCACGACGATGAACAGAAAAAAAATACAAACGAGTGTGTCACACATACATCCACCTCAAATGTCACCGGCAGCCAGATGTTGCACCTAGGAATCACGTTTCGTTTTTAATCTACAGGACATGTCCTCTGCACAAAATGTTGCATTAAATGATCTACCACCCGTTAACACTAGAACGTCTGAGATTTCGATTACCCTTAAGCGTCCACCGGTTTCGTTTCGACACCGCGATATAAAATATATACAGTAATTGTTTTAACTAAATAATTGAAGAGCTACTGTTCGGTAGGGTTTAGGTTTAGGACTTTTTAGTATTATTTCATGTAATTACCTTATATTATGACACATTATATCATAAAAAAACTGCCGCTGACAATGTTTCGCGAAGCTTGTTGGACCACTGTTTTGTCGCAAAGCATTTCGAGTCGCAGATCTGCCGGGAACATTACTATTATGCGGTATCCATTATATGCATTCCCTAGCGACAATTATATCAGGATTTACTGAAATTTATTATTAATTACATCTTCAATTTTTTTCAGATTCTTCGTAATCATTTTCATTCAATCTTATGTCTTTAGCGGACTCTTAATTAAAGCCGATTCATTCTCAGAAAGCTCTCGTAATAAATTAGCAATTTTATCAGGACTTAGACCTTTTCTATGAGCCATCGTTTCAGGGTGTCTGCTGTGCAGTAACTTTAAAAATCGAATGAAGTTTTTTATGAGCAAATACTATGTAACGTAACACTTAGACTCAACAATTTTAGCATAACAGATACATTTCCACTGAGAATTCAATGGCACTGCATTTAAGGCCAAAAAATATTTGATGGGACTTTGGGAAGTTTGTTTCATTATTAGTATCTACATAGTGAACTATATTTTGTTGAAAGACCCTTTTTATATTGATAAATTGCCTTGATATCGAAATAACACCAGTGAACGTTCTAAATATATTTAGTTGTAAAATCACTCCTAATTAATCGAGAACCTCAAAACTTTTTCTGTGGATGAAAATGGAAAATTATTTTCGAGGAAAATCATTAAAAGTTCTGAAAAATTTTCAAACTCCCTGCAAAATTGAGGAAAGGAGAACAAAGTAAACAGACTCCGGTGTCCAACTGACATCGACGGACGTTTTAGTGTTACGGGGATGTG
This sequence comes from Trichonephila clavata, assembly GCA_019973975.1. Lineage (NCBI taxonomy): Eukaryota > Metazoa > Arthropoda > Arachnida > Araneae > Nephilidae > Trichonephila > Trichonephila clavata. Next base: position 26,289 of record BMAO01035685.1, on the reverse strand, counting down.
AGACTGGTGCATATATGACACATCCATTAAATGTGTTAAACACAAATATGCTCTTCAAAGTAAATTCTAATGTCAGGATAACCGAGTGATCCATGGTCAAATATTCAAGAACCATGTTGTTTCTAAAGAGTTCTGGGTTTCAATTCTAATGATACTTAAGATCAGTCAGTTTATAGAAGGCTGATGCACTTTAAATTCTTCTGGGATCAAATTCTTCTGTTGGTATGGTTGGAAGTCTTGAGTACTTTTGCACGAGAAGCTTCAATATGTATCGAGAAAGAAAAACAACCGACATTAGAGCACGATTTCTTAAGCATACCAGCTAAATGACCTGACATCTCGTCTAATATTTAATGATTCTGCCTTTTGCTTTGTTTAGAACATTAACTCGCCGTGGTACTGATGTAATAAGCTTTTGACATGTCCCTAAAATTATTTCAGACCATGCTTTCTGAAGTGATATTTCTAGTTTTATGACAACTGTGCATATTACAGATTTTCTCTTATTCTAATATCTGAACTTTTTGAGAGTCATTTCAGATGATAAACTACAGGGTTGTAATAAAACCAGGCCTGTATAGTTTGGATGTGATGGAGATTAGCATTGTCATCCTGATATATTCCGTCACCATCTGGAAACCAATCTTCCATTAATAGTTTCAAAACATTTTCTAGATGAGATAAGTACTTATTTCCAGACCTGTTACCCATATCACAGTAAAGCCCATTCAACACATATTCCCAATTTGAACTAAATGCTCCCCAGATCATTAATCATTTATCTCCAGCCCTCACGATTGGTTGTATGCAATCTGGAGGAGGAGCTTCATATTGTTCTCGATGAATTCTTTGCCATCATTCGTAGAATGTGTAAATCGGTCCACATAACTTTTTCCACATCTCTACTTCCCCAAAAGTCATAATCTTTAGAGCAAACATAATGATTTTTTTGATTTACAGCAGACAAATATTATTTCTGAGTTGGTCATCTACCTCAAGCCCATTAAATTTAACTTCTCTTTGAATTGTTCCGTGACAGATCTTTTTTTCCAATTTCAATTTGAACCACTTTTAATTTGTAGAGTAGTCAATCATCTTCTTTCCCTATTTCTCTTCACAAACCGCTTCAGTTACTTCCCATCACGTTTTGTAATTTTCATGGGTCTATGTCCCCTAGATGATGAAACTTAGTCAAATATGGTTTATATAACCTTATTATGCTTCTGTTCGATATTCAAGCTGTTTTTTATGCGTGTGAAACTTTATATATTTATATTTGGAATCATTGAAATTTCATACACTTTCATGCCATTTTGTCTCATAGAAACCATCTGCCCTCTTTTAAACTCACTAATAGTTTTTGTTGATGCCACATAAAACAAAATCTATTAGCATTATGCAATTAAAACTACCTTATCTTTAAATAATGGAGTTGTTTACTTTGACAAGTACTTTTCTTATAGATAGTAATGAATACTTTCTATAGTTGCAATGTAAGGAAGAGTAAAAAATTTGTGTTTGTGCTTATGACCACACGATAAAAGTGAAAACATCAGATTTATTCTGGGCAAGAGTATCCAATTGTTTCCGATGTACTGTGTTTTATTTTACGACATTTTCGAATGCGGATGTTAAGGCGTTCACTATTTAGTGCCCATTAATGGGGGATTTGTTTAATTTATCTATTTTCTGCAAAGGGCAATGATTAAATAATTATGCATTCATATACATTTATAAATGAGTATATACAATTAAAATGTCGATCAATCTAATTTTTTTAATAATATTTAATATATATTTTTATAATATATAGGTTTATATGGTACCTACATACTATCGCAACAATGTCAACATTCAAGATAACATACTAAGTAGGCAACGATGATTTCTCATGTGTCGTAGGGCTGAATTGGCGACAATGGGCTTCCTTTCATATGATGTCTCTAATACCATTACGTTAATACGTAAGTTCTTTTTATATAACTTATATAACGTCGTTTTCTATGTAAGGCTATGAAAACTTATGCCCTGAGAGCCGTTAACTTTACTTAAAATTCTCTAAACAAAAAAAAAAGAAGAGGGTTTGTAATCTTCCAGAATTAACGCTTTAATTTTCTCATGATTTTCTAATATAAACCAAAATATTGCAATTTTTACAGTTAATTAACTTCATTAAAATTTTGGATTTTAATTTTTTTGACACATTTTTGTGCTTAAATGCTCTTTCTACTTAATCAGAAAATAGATCCCATATTTTGTTTCTTCTTGGCACAGGGCGTACCATTATTTATGGTATTATTATGCAATGAAGGGATACTTTCAACAGCATAATGTGTTGAATTTACACATTCATTTTGTTGTTGCTAGCGTAACCAATGCAACTCGTTTTCATTTTTATGTGGCGCAACTGTGGTCACAGAGTAATCCAAGATAAAGTCCTTATCTTTTATAAATTCTAAGGATTTCGAAAATATATTTTTTTTATTCAAAGATTTTAAACGATTACTATTTCACCGATTTCTTCTTATACAGCTAGCAAGTCAAAGTTTGTAAAGTAATATTTTTAAACACTTTTGATCAAAAACAATGTTCAACGGGAAAATCAAACTCACTTTTACTAGATAACCCGTTAATTTAGTTATTATGGCAAGTTACTTCTTAAGCAATGTTATTCTTTGAATTAATTTTATAAACAGAAAAAAGAATTAAACCTCATAAAAAGCTATTAAATAAGTAGCACAAAAACACTGATGATAATACTTCAACCTAGAAATTTGAAACTTTATTTCCTGCTACTTTTTTAAGTAATTGGATGTTTTTTTTACTAAAGAAGGCGCTCAAACAGTTACCAACCCCAAATAGAAATAAACTTACAGTTTCAACCATCCCGTTCTTCAGAATCCATTCTTTTCAGCAAACGCCTCAATCACAACTCCCTCTCCCTAAATAGATATCTTAAATGGCCCTAAAAATTTCAGAAATAAGAAAAAGAGAATTTGAGCCATCGAGAGAGAGAGAGAACCCCTGAGATTTAAGCCAAAAGCATTTATTTCAATGATGTCCCGCTTATCTTTAGATTTCCACGAACACTAGAGCAATTGCTTTTTGCTGGTTTTTTTTATGAATTAGTAATAGAAGTACAATGCTCTTGTTTCTGAGATGCTCGTTTCAAATTATTTTCTCACGCGTATATAAGTACTTAAACTTCACCTAAATAAGGATTTCATCGAGGTTGGCAACAATAAGGTGTGCTTTTAAGAACATAATTCAATTATCACGCCTTCTATGTTGGTTGAAAAATGCGACTTTCCCGAGTTTCCTCCTATTTTATTTCTTTCCTACATTTAAACAGTTTGGAAATTGTTTTTTAGATAAATCTCTTGGATGTAAACAATGAATTAAAGTCTCATAATCTCGGTAATTATCTGTTCTATTTTTTAATATTTTTAACTATTAAAACCTTTTAAAAAGGTATAATTGGCTCCTTTTTATTTATGAAAGATTACAAACTGTTAAATATTTTCAAAGAAAAGGAAGGTTCTCTGTTAAAAAATATATTATAAAGTTTTTGATGTTGCGTACCTTTTGTGAACTTTTTTTGAATGCAAATGTGAAATGTATAACTAAACACAATTATTCTGAATAGGTTTAAATTTTACAAGGAAAAAATTGGTCCAAAATTTAACATAAAATGTTGAAAAAACATTCAGATTGAATGAAGCAGCTTCAGTATAAAGTATATGAATGTAATGGAGTAAGGAATAAATTTAACATAATTCTGTGAAAGATTTTGTATAAATATGATCTACTGAAGTTGCATTAACTTCGAATTTCCTTACATAAATACAATTTATTCAACTGTATGACCAAATTTTCATTAAAAAATAAACTCTTATAGATATTAAGAACGTATTATGATACATTGAATATTAAACTAAATACAAGGGCAATATATCCCATGATATGTCAAGTAATTATAAAAAATATGTTACAGATTTATACAAATACATTTCTTTGAACAATTTTTTACTGTTATATTGCAAGGAAGTATAAATAATCTTTTTTAATTAAGAGCTTATATTTTTTATATAACTAGAAAATATAATATTCAAAATATATCCTCCTTCTGCCCCATAATAAGGGTAGCAAGCAAATATTTAACCTTTAAAACTTTATGGTATCAGAACCAGCTCTAGTAGTTATGCCACTCCAGACAAAAAGGGAAAGTGCCGCCTCCCTCTACAAAACAAAAAATTGCAATTGAAAAAGATAAATTGTTCACCGAGATGCAAAATCTATAAAACAGGAAAAATTCTTGCGAACAGAAAGGCAGCACAACAATATATATGTTTTTTTAAGTCCTAAAAATAGAAAATAAGTTAAATTCAGAACTTAATCTCACCTGCCATTATTTGAAACGAGTTAAATGTAAGATAAGGAATCGCCCATTTCAGCAGGATAATTTTTTCTAAAACGAGTCTACTGATGGTGAGGATCGCAAGCTTTTATTTTTAGCTTTCGTAACTATACTTAAGACTAAAATAAAACATCTCCTGTGGCTCCCTGTCTACCAAAAACCCTTACTCTCCCTGTCCCCTTTTGGATAGCTGACACTGGACATCGTATTGGTGAAATGAATGACCGCTATGACCCCTCTCGAGGATGGGAAGAAAGTTACCAGTGAAAGATGTGTAAACATATCAAATGTCATGAATTAACATGTACTCCCTCTTCGAAACCATAAAAGACCAGTTTTACCAGACCATTAAAATAAAACTGAATTTAAACATATAAAGTACAAAATAAGGAAATAAGATACGTTGAATAAAATACTGAATTCATACCCAATAATATTTCAGAAAATATATCAGATTTTTTGTAACAAAAAAAAACAAATATTTTTTTACTAAAAAAATAACGTATATAGGAAAAAACACTGGTGGCCCAGATATCCCATTAGCAAATTTAAAATGCAGTAAGGAAATTATTGAAAAAATATGGAAACTATCTAAGGCATTCAAAAAATAAGAATACTATTTTAAAACCCTTCTATAAGCTTTACTTGTATGTAACGGAATCTTTGAAATCCATAATTATCCACTTTAAAAGGTAAAATTTTTTCGAAATTTTGCTCACTTGTCCAGGACGGAGAACAATACAATAATTAAATAATTTTGTTCCATTGTCCTGATCAGGATTAACGATTTCCCAATTTCAGATCCCATCTCGCATTTTGCGAATAATTTCAGAACCCATTTCCAGATTTGGCGACTAAATGATTAAGTTACAACTTAGTTCTATTAACTATAAAAGGGCGTGTTTTTTAGTTTTTTTTTAAACTATAATTTTTTATGTATTGTTCCATTTATTCTAGTTATTTGATAATAAACATTTTGTGCCCCAAATTTTCTATTTCTTGCTACTACTATTATAGGACACTGAGAGAAAACATCCCCAAAGCATATAATCCCAACATTTCTCATTTGTTATTTATAAACTTGGGATTACATAAAATTTTTTAAAAATTATTTTTCAATAAAGAATGAAATATTTTAAATTATTTTATCGAATGTTTTTTCACTTTTTTCCAATTTCGAAAATTAAAAAAATAGTTTTCCTTTTGTTAAAAGATTATATTTTCTTTTTTTGCTTTGTTAAGGAGCTAATTTTTTATAGTAAATTAAAAAAAAATTGTAGAGAGAGAGAGATTTCATATAAGAGAGAGCAATATAACATTAAAAAAATCTATTCATTTCCATCAATTTTGTGATAATTACAAAATTAAACAGTTCAGTTTAATAAAAAAAATGCTAATGATCATTGTTACACATTATTCTAACACCGTTGGAGTAATTTCATTTCTTTTAATTTTAGAATTTTACGAAACAATTTTCTTTTCCCTTTTAATCACCTTCTGTAAAAATATAATAAAAACTATATACTTCAGAAAATAAATTATTGTTTAAAATTTCGATTGTACAAAAAGTAATTTAGTAACAAAAATGTTTCAGCATTTCTTAAGAAAGTTTTGCGTCATTAAGGGGACACAGTACGATTCAATTGACAAAAATCGGTCAAAAAATTCAAATTTAATTTGTTTAGCTGAAATTATTCTTTATATACTTTTCTATAACCTGACAAAATTTGAAAGCTCTAAACTTAAAAAAACACAGAATTATGATAGCTTTTGCGTTCGTTTTTATTTACATCCCTATGGCAAATCAAAACTTTAAACTTACTTATCGTGGAAAAATAAAATAACTAGTTTGTCTTCATTTAAAATTCTAAAGCTTTTTTTTCTATCATGCCTAAAGCTTTGAATTTTTTTCTTCATGTTGCTAATAGTACATGTTACAAAAGTTGGTATGCATTTTTGAATCAAAGCAATAATTATTTTTTTAAATAATTGAACTCAGAATGTGTACATTTTTTAAGGAATTTTCAATAAGCATTCATAAAAAGAAGAATTGTACGAATACCAATCACATAGGAAGCAACCAAAAAATTTCAAAAATCCTTAAATTAAAAATCTTTGCTTAAATCGTACCAGTCCCCTTAATAAAACTGTGCATTAAATTTTAGTTAATGATTGGTCTGTCCCCATAATTTTTTTAAAGTTACAAATGCATACAAAGTTAGAAATTCATAAAAATCCATTGATGTTAAATTGTACAAAAATTACAAATTGTTCATTCTTCAAGAATCCAAAAAGGTCTTATATTGTATAGTGCATCAGTTTCTCTACTTTCGAATAGAAACTATTAAAATAATGTGTTTTTATTCCATTTACAGATCACCCTAAGAATGTTTAAAGTTCATGCGTGAATTAAAATCACTACTCTAATTAAATGAAATGTGTTCTTCTGTGGGTAGGAAATGTTAAAAATTAAGCTACGTTCAAGAATAATAAGTTTTTTTGCATTTGTAACAAATTTTGTAGATTTCAATTTTTATTGTAACACAAAATATCATTCATGACGAAAACAGAGGCTTTCACTCCATGAATTCAAACTCGGAATTCTAACTCGGAAGAGAGTGGACTCTAATAAAAATAATGTATTGTTTCCTTCTTCTGACCTTAATGTGGCTCAGAGTTTGTTGTCCTATAAGTAATCCTTCAAATAATTCAAATTATTTCGTCTGACATCCAGAATAATACTACTTTACACATATACACACCACACATGCATACACATATATATGAAATGTTTCGCTGGAAAAGATTTATATTCTGTCAATACAGATGATTATGGTGCAGTCGCACCAAATTGAATTAGAAAACTTGGCGGTAAATACACCTTCCTTTATTATTTTATTTAGAAAATATTAGCACACAAAATATATAACACAAACACAAAACTAGTAAAAAGACACTCACGAGCAGTTTATATGGCATTTTTTCAAGCAGCTTAAATTTTCCAGAACATTCTAGTCTTTATGCAAAATTATATAGGCCAACCGAAGGTATATAACTCCTAATTTAATAGTTACGCGAAATCCTGAAGAGCTCAGGACCATTACAGATCAAAAAGTCTCAAGGGAATATTAACGTGAAATATTACACATATATATGTATACACGATATGATAAGTTCAAGAACATTCAGAAATTTTTATTTAATTGCATACAGAGTGATTATCACATCATTTTTTTTAGATCATACATAGATCAAAAACATTTTTAAAAATCTTTTAAAACTTATGAAAATTGGCAATTTACGACTGATTCCACGATAGATTTTGCGAAATGCACAGATCCACCACACAATATTAGGTCCACAAAGTCAGCTTGTTAGTGGTCCAGCTGTGAAGAATATGTGCATTCCACACACACAGGTTACATTTTGATACACACGTAGACCAACAATTGCACGACTATACTTTAAAATTCTTAGTGACCAACCAAAATTTTCATGACCAATCAAAAAAAATTTTGAAGGCAATCTGACTTGTATCTAATATTAAATACTAGCCGTTACCCACCCGCTTTGCTGGGTATTTCATGATGTTTTATAAATATATACTATATATATATATATTTGATATCTAATCCTTAGCATTAAGAATTCGATTATATTGAAAAATATAAGTATACCTGTAACGCTTGACTCTTGATATAAAAAAAGACAAGACTGGTAATTTTTTTTTCTAAAAATTTTAAAATTGAAGCATAGAATGATGTTTGCACTTTCGTTACCCTGTAACCAAGTGGATTTCCGCATAACCAGTTTTTGGTGGATCTCTACTCCGTAAATTGAACATGCAAGCCAAATTTCAAGTCTAAATCTAACAGAAAAAAACAAAAGTTTTACTATCAATATCCCCGTAATCCCGTTGAGAGCCGTTTTCCAAAATTACCGCTCTTCGCGGATTTCAATTCAACAAAAGAAAAATGCAAACCAAATTTCATTATTATAATCCTTGTAGCTCGAAAAAAGTAATTTTTTTTGTCAATACGTCCCAGTAACCCCCTGCAACCCCCCAGAACTTGATTTGCTTAAAATTTATTCTTAGTGGATCCCTATTCAACAAAAGAAACATGCTTAACAAATTTCAAGTATATGGGTCTAACAATTAAAAACAGGAATTTTTTTCTGTAACTCCTCTTGACCCCTCGGAAACATCTTTAGGGGTCAATTTTCATTTTACTCTTTGTTAGAGGAACTCTATTTCATGAAAAGAACATGCCTACCAATTTTCAAGCAGGATGATCAAGTAGTTTAAAAATGGAAATATTTATCGATTACGCCTCTTAATCTACCGAAATTAAACTTGGTAGTTGATATTCGCGAAACCCATTTTGTAGCGGTTCTCTACTTTACGAAAGGAATCTGCTTATCAAATTTCAAGACTGTACGTCTAACAGTTTAAAAATGGGGATAATTTTCTATAACGCCACTTGAGCCCCCGCAACGCCACTTCTGGGTCTGTTTTCACAAAACCGATTTTGTAGGGGATTTGCACTCTATGAAAGGAATCTGCTTAGCAAAATTTGAAGACTGTGCGTCCAATTAATTAAAAATGCAAAAAAATTATCAATAACGCCCCTTGAACCCCCGCAACACCACCTAGGGGTCGATTTCCACAAAACACATTTTGCAGTGTATTTCTATCCTATGAGAGGAATCTGCTAACCAAATTTCAAGACTGTAAGTCTAATAGATTAAAAAAAGAAATAATTATTTATATCTGCCCTTAACCCCCCGCAACACCCCTTGGGGGTCAATTTTCTCCAAACCCGTTTTGTAGCGGATATTTACTCCATGAAAGAAACATTCCTACCAATTTTCAAGCAGGTAGGTCAAATAGTTTAAAAACGAAAATATTTATCTCTTACGCCACTTATTCCCCTGCAACGCCACTTAGAGGTCTGTTTTCACAAAACCTTCTTATAGCTGATCTCTACTCTATGAAAGAAATCTCTTTATCAAATATAAAGACTGTGCGTCTAATAGTTTAAAAATGGAAATAATTATCTATAACGCCCCTTAAGTCCCCTCAACGCCACTTGGGGGCAATTTTCACGAAACCCATTTTTAGCGTATCTCTACCCTATGAGAGGAATCTGCTTACTAAGTTTCAAGACTGTAGGTCTAATAACTTAAAAATAGGAATTTATAACGCCCTTTAAACCCCCCGCAACACCCCTTGGGGGTCAATTTTCCCAAAACCCATTTTGTAGCGGATATTTACTCCAGGAAAGAAACTTACCTACCAATTTTCAAGCAGGTAGGTGAAGTAGTTTAAAAACGGATATATTTATCTATTACGCCCCTTAATCTCCCGTAACGCCACTTAGAAGTCTGTTTTCACAAAACCCGTTTTGTAACTGATCTGTATTCTACGAAAGGAATCTATTTATCAAATTTATTAATAGGATGATTTTGGGTAAGTTTTTGATGATTTATGTAATCTATGTTGATGGTGTTAGGTATTTAATTTATGAATCTACTGCTTTCTAGATTTAAATTTTCAATTTTTTGAGGTTTTTTCATTCTATACAACATTTTCAAAGATCGGTGCAAAAGTTTTGATGTTTTATGTTTGTTATGTTATGCACTTAGTTGTCTTAGCATTTTAACATTTTTATGTTATATCTTTCAGAATGCAATGTCGAATAGTTTAATTTTTTAGGTATAAAATTTTTTTTTAATTTTAAATTTTTGAGAATTTGAATATTTCTAGATAAGCTTACCAAGTTGCAATAGGGGAAAGGTTGGCGCCATCAAACTAGTTTAATCTCACTTATCGATCCTAAATCCGAGGTTGCACTTGGATTTTTTATAAATTTTATCTTATACAATTTTAATTTCATTTGTAAACGTTGGATCTTTATTATTTTTATATTTGCTATTGATATTTTGAAATAGGATGTTGTATTCTAGGATTTATATAGTTTCGAATTTTTGCTTAATTATAGTTGTTTGATTTGTTTATATATATATGTTATGACGTGGCTATTGGAAGATATTTCTTTATCTTGATCATCATTTTGACTTTGATGTTGCACATTTAATAATATTGAGGAGGCAGTCTTGTAGTTAGTTACTCTTGTTTATTATACATTGAACATGTAGACACATATATGGACAGCATCACAAAGAAAACACACACAACAAAAATATACACACATCAGCTGCAGCCGATTACATTACGAAGGACAAAGGGGGATATTTAGAAATCTCGGTATTTATAGTAAACGGGAAATCACATGATCTGCTTGAGTGGATACATGTAATTAATTCATGAGAGGGTCATTAGGCGGCTAGCTGGTTTATTAGTTAAACGTGGTTCCTGAAGGATTGGACCATAAATAAATCAAACGCTATTAATTTACTGAGATTATTACATATATATATGTATACACTAATGAAATAAATTAAGAGAATTTGCATATTTTATCAAATTACATGAAAAGAACTGAACTGAACTGAATGAAAACCACTGCTTCTAGATAAAAATGCAAATCCTGTACGGCAAATACGTAAGCGTATACGTGTGTGTAGGCAGAGTCAGCAGAAAAACAGGCTTAACAAGCGCGTGTAAATTGAGACGTATATCGTTCGCCAGCCCACCTCGTGAATTCCTTGGTGTTATTTTGAAGCAATCGGTTCAATTCAAATTGTAATAGTAAAAATGAGTAATTACCAACGTTTAGATGATGGAATGAGGAGGCGAATTGTGGGGAGGCTAGAAGCAGGCCAATGCCCAGATTTGTAAAGAGTTCAATTTAATGCTCAGCATCGTGTGTAATTCATGGAAACAATTCCAGGATACTGGATTCCTCGAGAGAAATCCTGGGTAAGATCATCCAAGAGCCACGATGGTCAGAGAAGATCGCCATTTGTCGATTATAGCGAGGATTAACAGAAGGGCTACAACTTCTCAGCTTACTTCTATGCAGCCACAGGGACCCATATTTCAAGGGTGACTGTTTCAAAAAGACTTCATGAGAGAGTGTTGTTTGACAGAAGACCTAATGTTTTCGTCCCGCTCAAGTCTACTACGAACAGGACAGTCCGTTTAGCATGTTACATATCGCATAGAGATTGGAGTAGGAATCAATGGATGACCGTTCTGTTCACTGATGAGTCGCGTTTCAGCCTAAACACCGATTCTCACCGTATGTTCATATGGAGAGAATCAGGAACCTGCTACCTACCCTCCAATGTACACGTAATCGAGGAGTGGCATAGGAGTTTGAATGGTCTGGGCAGACATCATGCTGGATGGCCGTACACCTCTCCATGTCTTTGAAAGAGGCTTTGTGACTGGTGAAAGTTATAGGGATGAGGTCTTTGAGCCCTATGTTCGCCTTTTCAGGAGTGTATGTGGTACCGAGTTCATTTTAATGGACCTAAACGCGAGGCCACATAGAGCTCTTCTGGTTAACGAATTTCTAGAGGGTGAGGATATTCGTCGTATGGATTGGTCAGCCAGGTCTCCAAACCCTATAAAGCATGTCTGGAACTCTTTGGAAAGGGCAATCGCAACTCGCAACCCCCCTCCGAGAACCATCCAGGAAATGAAAACAGCGTTGCTGAACGAGTGGGACCAATTGCCACAAGAACTGATAAACTGCCTTATTTCATGTAAGACATCAGGCTGCGAGGCTTGTATAGTTGTAAGAGGGGACCATAACCCCTATTAACCCGTTTCTTTTGTTTATTCTGTAACCTCTGTTGCATACCTTCTAACTCCAACGAGTGTTACGCACAATCATGCGTGCGGATTGAAATTGTCGAATGGTTATTTGTTTTGTATTGTATCGTTGTTGTACCTATCAAATTTCATTAAAATCGGTTCATTATTTCTAGAGATAATCGATGAAGTCTACAAATTCTAATAATTTTTTACACCAGTGTGTATATATTTACATATATATATTTACCTGTTAATGGTCGTCAATTTTAATCACGCATACCTGTAAGGAATCTCTGTTTACTATAGATCAATTACACACACACACACACACCACACCACCACCACACCACACCACCATTTTCACAAACACATCTTTTTATATAAAAATTAATGATTATATTCAATTTCTAAATGGTAAATATTCTGCTATTTAAGGTACTTTCGTACTTTATCTTTTTTTATCTCGTTTAAAAAAATGACTTCGGATAATCTCATTAAAAATTGCTTTACTTTTTTTCCCACTACTCTTTCATTAATTTTTATATATTTGTTCCCATTACAGTAAGGCGCATTCAGATTACCATAAAAACTACCTCTAGCTAGCTGCTATCTTAATGCCCCTTTATTAGTGTTAACGCAGTGATTTACATTAAGATAGTAGGCACCTTCACAACGAAATGCCCTATTTACTTTGCAAAAAAATCTTTTAGAGGTACCTCTCTTGCTTGTCGAATATTTGAACAGAAATTTAAAGGATTTTTTCGGAAGATTGTTCCAGAGTACTCTTTTACTGGTTCTTTTTTTTTTCTCCTTATCTATGTTTTTAGTCCTTAAGTAGTATTTTTCTCTAATGAACCAAAACGGAGAAATCATAATTAATTTTCGAAAGGAAATCTATACAAACAAATAAAATTGAAGTGTCTATTTGTAATTTCAAATTAACAGCTTTCTACTAAATATATTTAAAAGTATATATAGTACTTATATAAAAAAAATCAATTTTTAAAATTTCTGTTTGTTCCGGATAATCTCTGAAAAAGCTGGACAGATTTTAAAAATTCTTTTACCACTCGAAAGCTACATTATCAGCGAGTATATTTTGTGTCCGTATTCCTATGGGGAAAGGGAACAACCCGGGTAAAACTGTAGGTCGTTGCTTACTCCCCGTCGAATTTGCACAAGATTATGCATTTTGTCAATACCGGAAATTTTAAAAAAATTTTCTCACATTTGTAATAAATAACTGAAACATATTGTAATTTAATATCTTTACAAAAAGCTATTTTTAAATGGTTTTTTGCAAATGCCAAACTCTTATCACGTTACTTTTATTAAATCTCAAACTCAAACTTTGAGAAATATCACCAAGTCTACTAAGAGAAATTCTTTATTCCGACAATCCCAGTAATTTTAATGCAAATTTTCTCCCACTTTATAAAGAGAAAAACCACATAATGTTTTAGAAAATTGCGTGCTGTTGAAACCTCTATGATAATATTAGATGACAGTTTCATAAAAAGTTTTGATTTATTGAATATTTAATACTTAAAAAGTTTCTGACCTAATTCCAGTAATAAATTTTGCATAAAATTTTCACTTATACTGAACTAAGATATTTTATATGGATGTATTACTATGAAGATATATATATATATATATATGCTAGATATTTTGCGACAACCGCAGCAAGTACAAGAATAATATGTCTTTCAATTTACACATCTATAACGAAACTCTAATAACAATTGAAAATACGTTTTTCACAATGGTTGAGAAGAAACTACATCATTTTGGAATGATAAGTCCGCAACAAGACGTCAAAAATGACTTCGATAAGGAAATTGCTGGAGAATTAGACTACGATTCTATAGCATAGCAACATCAAGTAAGAGAATTAATCCTTCAAATAACTCCAGAACAAAGCCTTGTTTTCCATCAAGTGTTACGTAAAATAGAATTTTTGCAGTGGTGCACTCTTTTTAATCGAACGCTCTTCTTAGAATCGGAAAGATGTTTTTGCTAAAACTTTTATTAATGTCCGTCAGAAAAAAACAGAAGATAGCAGTTGCTGCGGCTTCTTCCTGTACAGCTACGACACTTACTGCACATTCCGTATTAAAAACATTTTTTGAATATTTCACATGAAGAATCACCCACCTGCAATTTCGGCAAAAATAGTTCTCCAAGCAGAATGCTTTGACATTGTAAGCTTTTAGTGTGGGATGAAAATACGATGTCTCACAAGTTAGCTGCAGAAACACTAAATTGGACTCTTCAGAATTTATGAAATAGTAAAGATATTATGGGAGGAATGGTATTTATTTTATATAGATATTTGCTGGTGATTTCTGACAAAGTCTCCCTGTAATCCAGAGGGCTACGCTAGCAGATAAAATCAGAGCCTTTTATTAAATCATCACGTTTATAGGCGAAAGTTGAAAAATTCTGTCTGAAAAAGAATATGAGAGTGCATCTTCATAATGACGTAGATTCGAAACATTATGCAGAGACACAATTGAAAATCGGCGATGGGTGCTTAGACGCAGATGCTTGAGGTTATATTTTACTTTCCAGAGAGATTTCCAATTTGTTAGAAAATGATGTAGATCTTATTGCTCAAATTTACCCGGGCTTGCAACAAAATTTTAATTGTGATCAGTTTTAGTGCGCAGGATCTATATTGACACCTAACAATGACATTGTCAATAGAATCAACACTGAAAATTTAAACGACGTGCGAGGAGAAAGAACAAATTACTTCATATCCCACGGAGTTCTTAAATCCGCTTGAACTCTCGGGTGTACACTCACATAAACTACAATTAAAACTAAATATACCAGTTATGCTTATGCAAAATCTCGATGCTCCTTGACTATGTAATGAAACGAGATTTTGGGTCACAAAATTGATGCAGCAGAATCTACTTGGTGCCATATTTTAACAGGTGTCATGAAAAGGGAAAGCATTATCATACCTTGAATTCCAATTATCCCCACTGACCTACCTTTTCAATTCAAACGAGTTCAATTTCCAATCAAACTCAGTTTTACTGTTGTTATTAACAAAGCGCAAGGGGACAAAAATTACAGATAGCAGGGATGCACTTCGTACAGCAAAGCTATTCCCATGGCCAATTTCATGTAGCCAGTTCGCGTGTGTCCAGTCTCCGAAATCTTCACACACTTGCAACTGACGGAAGAACATATAATACAGTATACATTAGCATCTTAGAATAATATTCTGTTTTGAACTATTTTAAAGAAGAATTATATATTAAACATAGATGCCTTCAACTTTTAAAAATATTAATACTTTAAGCTATTGAATTGTTGTTGTAATTATTATAATCTCTCTCTCTCTATATATATATATATAAATGGATGTTTGTATACATCAAATCTCTTCACTCCAACACCGTTCAACCGATCAATATGAAAATTATCATATATATGTATTTTTGTGGAGAAGGTTTTTGTGCTGCCCTCTTTGTTGCAACTTCCTATCAGGTGGCGCAACAGCAAAGCAACTTTTGCATCATTCAATCAATTGCCATGTTGCCAAAGTGGTCGCCAAAAACGATGCCAACATGGCTCTATCGCCAAATTTCGCTACGTTTCCATTGAATCGTTATTATAATGTAAGGAACGGCGTTTCTTACGAAAATTAAATTTAGCATAAAATAAATACAACAGGAAGTAATATTAATGTATTATACATCCAGATTCAAATTATTTACAATGTTTTAAGTGCTCCTTACACAACATATGTAACAATGTGTTACTTTTGCTGTGCAGATATTAGCTTAAGAAGGTGTTTTTAAAAATCGACCCACAAGAGAGTTACGGGGAGTTATAAATAAAAAAATCCTTTTTATCATCTATTAGACTTGTAGACTTTAAATGTAAGAAATATGATTCTTTTGTTCAGCCGAGATATGCAAATATCTCATTAAAGCTCATTAAATACTTCTTTATCCTTCAATCAGTACTGTTTAATTTTTCAATTCACCCGTGCGAAGAACGGGTATATCAGCTAGTTAAAAATAAGAAGGTATGCAATTAATAGTATTATTTTTAAAAACTTCATTTTTTATATGAATATTTTGTAATAGTTTGTTGCGGTAGAAGCACTTAGTTCTTCCGATCCTTAATCTTATTTCGTGACATTTTAGATGACATTAGACAATTTCAAATTGCTTTTTTTTAATAAAAAAATATTTAAAAATTGAACATAATAATTGTAAATTAATAATAAAAAAATATTTACTTTGATATGAATAAAATTACAATTATGAATTTGAATTTAAAAATTGATAACAAAATCAAGACATTGAAAATTTTCATGATGGGAGTGGGCGGTCGACACCTAGCCAATCCGCTTCGTGATAAAATATCTTCTAGCGGAATTTATTGAGACAGATTCGCGTAGGAATTTTAGTATTGAGGTCATTAGGGGAGGGGGGATTTCTGTCCTCGTTCTAATTATTATAAGAAACAATGAAATTTTAATGCTACATAATATTTCTTATATAAGATTAATCTTGGAGTAAATAAGGGAAAAGATAATTATTTGAAGGGAAATGAGATGTAATTTAGGGCAAAATCTCAGATTCTTCGTATGTCGTAGATCATTCTACATACATCGTAGATTAGCTCGTTCAGTGATATGTTTCGAAAGACGTAAAAAAATAAATATGCTTGAAAATTTTAATTTTCACTTAAAAAAAGAAAACAGTTTAACATTAAGTTAAAAATGAATATAAATTGTCGTTAAGGAAATATTTTACATCAACAAACCTTAAACTTTATCAGGGAGCTGCGAAAAAAGCTTTTTTAACTTCCTTGGTAATTCCTCCGGATTATATATCCATCTCGCTCAACCAGTGCGCTATGTGCCTCCGATGTATATATACGTCCATCAGAAACACTCCTTTTATTTGTGGTACTATCAGTAAAACTAAATGATAAAGCTTCTAAGTTATTTAAACTATTTTCTTAAACAAAATTTGGCCTTGAAATTAATCTTAATGAAGTAACCATGAGAACTAAAATAACTAAAAATATAATCAAGTAGGAATGATTTTAGTAAGGAAAATTGTAATTAATAACCATTTCACACTAAAAGATTTGATTGAGCCCAACAATATTTTAATTAATTCAATTTAAGGGTGGAAAAATGCTCTTAAGAAGAGTCGGTAACTCTTACACTGACAATGTTAAATTGAGCATTTTTTATGCACATTTTCTTAGAAACTATTAAACGTATAGACTTCATATTTTGTCTGTATATTAAATAGGCAATTATATTTATACTGGAGTTAGATTTTTTGAAATATATTGTTTAGTTTTTTCGAAAACAAATTTATACTGAGCACCACTTTGAATTTTTGGAAAATTGTCATTTTTTGTTACGATATCTGGTCTCTAACTAAACATTTTGAGGATATACTCAAAAAGCTCACTTCAGTATAAATAATTGCATATCATGAAGATTCGGTAACAATTGCAAGTGCATTCATGCAGTAGATTCTAAGAAAAAGGTACATGCTGTTTTAAAAACATTTTGAGAAAATTGCATTTTTAAAATAAAAAGTGTCACTTCATCCCAAATATTATGAATTACAACAAGCGTTTACCCTATTTTATTAAACTATAGCTTCTTCTAAATTTCTTTTAAGATTTATTTGTTTCTATTTTACCTTAAGGCGATATGGTACCCTAAAAATCATCAAACTATCGATATTTTTATAGGCTTACTTAATACCTCGAATCTTTATAAATATGCCTGCAAAATTTCAAAGCTTTACCTGCATTTTCATCAAGTTATGGACCAATATTTGATGTTGGACAGCAACTACCACGCCCATATTTCAGATTATCTGCTAGAAAAGAGCCTGATAAAAAATCATGCTTCTATCTATATCATATTTCTATCTATATCATATTTCTTTCTAAATCATATTTCTATCACGCGTAAATGAGACTGGCATTATATATGTAGTAACAAATCATTTCAAGAAAGAATTGTGCAATTCAGGAAAAAATTCTAGTTTGTGAATTGTTAATTGGGAAGAGCAAATGGATTTGGTCAAGATTTAAAAGTTGTGTGTGCTTCTAATGATAATATTATGAATGAAATTAAAACTTCTAAACGGATTCCCCCAAAGCACAAATACTAAATTTAATTTTTTATCTCAGATAATGAAAAATCTAATTCGCAAGGATAAAAAAACTCTCCCATCCCATTTTTATATGTTTGTTTTTAGTGATATATATGTATCCCATGTGGGTGAATTTCAACACTTTTAATATTAAAATATTGTAAGATATTTCTTTAAACAAATGCACGTATGCAGTTCTTAGATTTTGATATATTTTACCTATAAATGGTTATTTGATTTTGCTTTTTTCGTGTACTATATTTAACATGCGAAGGCTTTTAAAATCATGGAAATAAAAAATAAAGGCATAAACATCTTTTGTGCATTTTGCGCATTAGCTCTGAGCATGGAAAAAGCTCCGAAGTGTGTGTATTTATTTTTTTTATAATTATTAGATAAAGTTTTATGAAATATTGATCTTTCATTCGTTTTCTTCTATATATTCATTACGGCAAGCAGTTTTAAATAAGCTAATTAACATTTCATAAGAGATTCAGGCTATTCGATGAATATTATATCATGCTATTCATGGAATGAAAACTGCAAACTCATATTTCTCCATGTTGAATTTTCGTACATATACTGTTATTCAAAACCCTAAATCTTTTCTAATAATTGAAGTTTGAAATTTTTTACACATGTTCTGAAATGTGTATTTTGTTTTAAACTGTGCATGGAAATAGCTCCAACATGTTTAGTACTTTTCTAAAAAATTTCAAAATCAAAACTAATGTTTTTTTAAGAAGTTTAACTATAAAAAATTTAATAAAATATTTAGGAGCGGCAGCAAAAACAAACCCATGCACAGTTTTATGTAGTATTTATAAGGTACTTGGAAAAAAATTTGAAAAAAAAGAGACATATTTAAAAAAACTTTAGGAATTTAAAAAATGTTTTGAAAGTTCAAAAAATTTAAATTTTACAAACATTTTGCAACAATTTAAAAAATTTTGCATGAAATTATTATTGAATATTAACCTTTATAAAATACATTTAAAACCAAATATTTAAAAAAATATGAAGGTGGTACCATATCGCCTTAATTGCCCTGAAAATACATATACAGCATTTTTCAGTTTTTGACTAACCAGATATTTTGTAGAATTTACATCATTTTTCTCAACTTCTGCATCAGTTTTCGAAGAATTTTCACCTTTGATGCATTACCCTCATCAAAGTTGACCATAAGACATCATGAATGTCATTATAATAATGTATTAATATGTAAAAGTATTGATTTGGAAATAAGTGATTATACGACATTTCGAAAGGCTTCTTTAGGGTTTTGTATGTTCATATGCAAACACAATTTCTAAATTATCAGAAGTCAAAAGTTTCTCTATAAGTTGGACAAGTGATTTCTAAAACAGCCACAAGAAAAAAAAATTTTTTTTTTTTTTTTGCTTCTAAATCTGAAAATTTATTTATTTTTGTATGTCACATGCGTCTTGCAACGACAATGATCGCTTTTTGCCCCTCCTTCTCAGAAACTAATAAACATAAAGTATCAAGATTTTGTCTATATATTAAATAAAAATTTATCCTTATACCTATGTAAAATTTTAAAAATAGATTGTTCATTTTTTTTTAAGATAAGTTTTTTTATAGATCATATTTAGGAATTTAATAAAATTTTAATTTTTTTGTTACGTCATCCATTTTTTTGTTAAATGCTTTAGAAATATTTTAAAAATTTCACTTTAGAGTGTATACAAGTATATATCCATGCATACAGTAGGTTTAGGAAGTTAAAATAACTCAAACAATTTTAAAAGCAAAATTTTTAGAAAACAGTAATTTTTGTAAGAAGTCTTACCTTGTCAAAGTAAGTATTTTCCACTACTTACTAATCCTTGTTTTTACCTTATTATGAATAATTAACAAATATTATCTTTATTATCCATTACTTGATATGAAATTATTTTTATAATTCTTTTGAAGCATTTATGATTATATTATATATTTATTAGCTATACATTACACTATTTATGCTGGTCACAGTCCAATATTCAGAAGCATTCAAATTTGTTTCTTCAATGACAAGCAACTCTAAAATTTCCATTTTCGCAAATGGTTTTACCTACAAATAGTTCTAAATTTGTTTAAAATTTACTAAATCTTGGTATGTGCAAGTAATCAGTAATAATAACTGATTAAAACTAAATTTCAGTAATAATAAGTAATGATTAAGACTAATTTTCAAATCACTCAAATACTGCTATTAAAGTTAATTGAGCATAGCAAATAAAAAAGGTACAATCGTTACAACTACTTCCCAGGTTTAAAAGGTCAATATTGACAATATTATCTGTCAAAGTGGCGGGGCACGTCAGGTTATGATTTTTTAAAAATCATTTTGAAGTATTTCTAATTCATAAAAGGGCAACATTTTGGAAAGATCCTTAATTGGAGATTTCAGTAATATCAAAAACTCTCTCTCTCTCAAAATCCATGTTTTGAAGATTTTTAGCTTACTGACTTCTCATAAAATGAAACCGAAATCCAAGCTCAGAAAACTTCAAATATTTTAAAAACTAATTTGTTATGAGATCTGAAATTTGGGTACAAGTTTCCCAATATTTGGGGCTACAAGAAAATGCAAAAAAAAAAATTCGGTATTTTTGAAATTTGTAGGGTCTTGTGTAGCTTTAATAAACTCATCATTGTTCTTACTTGAGATTACTGTAGTATCTCTAGTAATTAAAGGAGGGGGGGGAGGTAGCTAGGTGTGTAAGGTTTTATAGTTGTTTTTTTTTAATTTTCTGAAATTATTAGATGGCAACACTAATGAGAAGTGATAAAATAGCTTACCAAGGAAACTTAAATTTAAGGCAATTGGTTTTAAGTATACTTGCAACGACTTTAGAAAGGTTTAACTTTCAATATATTTGATTATATAAAGGCTAAAGAGAAGGCGATCCATTCCTATTTGAATATTTAACCCCTTGAATGGTTTGCCCGCACACCGTACGGGCCACCAAAAGTAGCCACAACCGGTTTGCCTATACAGCGTACAGGCAATGATGTTTGATATTTTCTATCTTTCATTTACCCATATTTTTAATTCTTTTAGCATGTTATTAGTGCTAGGGATTTTAAGAGATGAATTTTGTCCATGGTACTGAAATACTTCTCATCCGGCATTTTCTTGGTGGCGAAGACGGGAATTTTTCATAAAAAGCATGAATTTAGATTCTTGAAAATGGTCGATAAAGAACAGGGATTGGCAAAGCAATATGCAATTTGTTGCTTGAGACAAAATGAAAATGGAAATATAATCTAATCGAAAAAAGCCGATATTATCTCTATCATCATTCTAATGTAAGCCTTAGTATTACATCATGCTTCAACATAGGTGTGCATGCATATATGCACACATATACAAAATTCTCAACCTTTTGAAAAAGAGGTACGGACACATGAATTTTTTGTTCTTTTTAATGATGAGAAAAATTCTTTTATGGTTTTTGAAACATTCTTCATAGCATGCAGAGTGCACGTATGAAAAGCAAACATTTAGGGGGTTTTGTATTCCACAATTATAAAATAAAAAATAGTGCTAATTATATGCTCAGTTATATGAATTAAAAACTGTGCCTTTTTTCGGAACATTTTGGGTAAAAAATTGACCACTTAAGGAATAAATTCAAATACAAAACATACAATCGATAGGGCTGATATTTGGGAATTAAAAGGGATTTAAGGGTAACACTAATGATTCCCTTCCGTTAATTAGTCCGTTTATGGTATTCCCATAAGGGGTGGGGGGGGCTACTGAAATGTTGTCTTGCGTAGAGCCTTATTAAATATAAAGCTGACAGCTTAGAAGCTTCTGGCTCCCAATGTGTCATTAAAGCCCTTCAATTATTTTTGTTGAGTTTCCTTCTGATTATTAATTCATGTAAAAGGATGCAAAATATTTGAAAGCCTTTAAATCTAAAAGCATCTATTTCGGTAGTGATAATCGGGGATTTATGAAGCTTGTTCTTCATAAATAATCCAAATATTCTCTAAAAAGGAAAAAATATTTACGATCGCCCTTTTCTCTAAGTAATGTGAACAGCGGTTTCCTTAATGTTTCCTTTTATTATAGATAATGATGATAATAAAGAGGTACTCTATTAATACACAGAATGTTTCAATACTATTAACAGGATAATTAAATATCCGTAAAGCTAAATGTTTGAAATGTACGCATTAAATTACATTAAGGAGTGGTAATAACCTTACACGTTTCACCTACAAAAAAATTACAAAATCTTTACATCAATGATTTTCTTATTCAACGGATTTCAATATTTTCTCTCTATCATTACATTTCTTTTGGATTATTTTATATGCATGAAAGTAATTCCCAACTTACTTCAATTACAATGCTTACGAAAGGTGATTTTCAAAATTAAGGCAATTTTTTAGATTAATTGTATGTATTAGATTAAAATATTTTGTACTTAATAAATTTATAAATACACGCGTAAAGACTTTTATAATTTACAAACATTTTTCAACAGTGGCTCTTAAATAAAACCTCAGAATTTGCCATTGAAATTCTTCCCGCGTTATACTCCAGAAAAAAAGGCTTTAAAATCTTTCAACTTAGCACACCAGAAATAAGCATCTAATGTATACAAAAAATAGGCTCTTACACTGTAGAAATTAGTAGCCAAAAGTTGCCCAAGCATTATGTTCCACAAAAAAAAAATCGTTTCATTAGAAGTTGGAAACGTTTCGGCTTTATATGCTCTAGAAACAAGTAAATAAAAATCTTCTATTCTTACACTGCATTAGTCGTCAATGAAAATCATCCAAACTTGTGCTCCATAAATAAGAATGAATATTACTAGTGAATCTGTACAGGAGTTCTCATTTGAAAATCTCCTGTGTCTTATGCTCAAGATATAAAACACTGGAAATCAACAAGTATTTTTCCTGAAAATAAATGTGTGACAGATCTATACGCGACCTTCTACTAAAAGTCCTTCTGGGTATTCTTTTGGGCCAGCTAAAATTACCAATCTTCTCCTAAAGAAGGAAACATGATATGCAAATTAAGTGTAATATGTATATTCCCACTTCGCGAGTTAAAGAGTTAGTGAGTTCGAAGTGAAGAGAATAGATAAACAGAAAGTTAGAAGTTTAATTAAGAAGAGGTGACAAGATAGCTACAAGGAGAAGATTTTCAGAATTGTTTTAAAAGTCCTTGTGAAAGATTATACTCAGGAAGGGTGAAAAATAAGTTGGATTGAGTAGTAGACTGCATAAGTTCAGGTACTGTGACCTTATGTTATGTTGATATTTAAAGTGTTAAAGTCATTAGGCGGATATTAAATACTTAGCTTCTGTGTTAAGTAATATTAAGGAAGAACAACACTATTATATGCATTCTTCCCAAACGCGAATCTCGTCTCTTCCATCTGTTGCTTGACTGAATTATCCTATTTATATTGTTATTTGTGTTTGAGTCGATTATGGTTGATAAATAAATTTATTGGAATTTATCATGTCGAATGATCCTTTAATTCCTTCTATACCTTTAGCTGGGTCACAGGGTAGAAGATATTTAAGCTCGTTTCAAATGCAATGTCGAAACGCTAGAATTATAAAAAAAACAGCAAATAGGAATCCTGCTATGCTATGTATTGTAGAAAATATACTAATTAAGACCTATTCGTTGTGTATTACCATATTTACATAAATATATATATATTTACATAAAAAAAGTGAGCACGTTATTATTCATGTAAGGAAAATATGTTCACTGTAATATATTTGCTGGAAAACAATGCATTTTCATGGAATATGAAAAACTTATAAATTATGTAATCGTTCTTTGGCTGTATGCATTGCTCCGTAAAGGTTTGTTATTCGTTAAAAGATGTAAGAAACATCATTTTTCAAGAAGTCTAAAAAAAGAGCATCACATATTTCTTATACAGGATTGAATTGTGTTTGAGTCAACACCATCGAATTATTCACTAGTAAAAATCTCTTATCAGAAATCATTATGTATATATAATAATAAGTCTATAAAGATAGCTTTATATACTAATAATAAACACAATTTCTAATAATATTTAAAGCAGCATGGAAATGTAAAATGACAAATTATTTCATGAAACCACGAAACATTATATGTGCTTTTTAAAGTTAAATTTGCTCTGAATAGCACATTGTTTTTTTAATATTTAAGAGGGGAAATTGCCAATTTGAAGTTAGCAGAAATAAACTTACAGGAAGCTATAAACTTAACGCATTAATAAAAAATAATTAAAAATGATGAAAGAAAAATTATTACTCAACCATAACACACATAAAAGACAAAACGATCATCCAAGACAGTGGTTCCCAGAGTGATCCCTATAAACCCCCAGGGATTCCAGATATTATTCAGGGGCTCCGAGGAAAATTAAAATTGTTTTGGGGGTCTCTGAACAATGTCAGGGAGTCCACGTAAGGTTTAATATAAAGTTTAAAAAATTTGATCCATTTTTATTTTTATGGAAATTTAAATAAATAACAATAATTCACTTCGATATTCCCAGTTGGGTATTGAACTATTTTGCGCGTGGACTAACTCAGATCTCTAACAAAGAGGAATCCATACTAATACAGGAGCATCTTATTGAAATATTCACAAATAAGGGACTTAAACCAATATTTGAACAAGAATACCACAAATTCTGGTTACAAAAACAGATTGCGATTTTATTTCCTGCTTTATGAGTTATTGTACAGAAGTTAGTGGACTACTTTACCATCTTCCAGTTTGGTGGAACGTGGAATAAGTGCCGTAAAATATTCTCATCAAAACAGGTACAAAATTAGTACTTTGTGGGGATTTGCTGGTACTACTCACAAACATTGAAACGGACATAAATACACTCATAACATCTCATCAACTTTATCCAAGTCATTAATTTTTTTACTTTATTTTAAACAAATATTATAACTTCAATCTCAATAATTCTTCAGCAAAATGTTTTTTTTTAAACTTGTAATTTTTATACTATGCATTTATGTAGCTTTTTCACTTTAGGGTCCTTAAAAACTCTTTGAGAGTCCGTGGGGAAATTTTGACTAAAAAGGGGTCAGAGAGCAAGTTTTAACTATCAAAAGGGGTCCATGGGTTAAAAAAGTTTGATAACCACCGAGATCTAAGATATTGCGGTTTGTGTGAGCCATGTGAAATACATAAGAAAGTTCGAAACTATAAAATAAAAAAATACTAAAATAAATATTTGAAATGAACAAAAATTTCAATTTTTGAAAATTGATGAATTATGTTATTATTTGGTTTAAATATTTATACATTACGTTCATTTTTACAATATATAGCTTATGAGCGGAGTTTGTTAGTTTAAAAGTTGTTTGGATTTTTTGACTAAAAAAGTGTTAAACCTTATTTTAGAGGCAAATGCATACCATATCAAAACTCATTTTTTTAATAAGACAAATTTAAAAGAGTTATATAACAAGTTAAGTGGTTAGACGCTAAATGAAATATTTTTTATCACATATGCCATCTCTAAAAAAGGATAGAAAACTGGAAAAATGTACTAATTGCTAACAAAAATTGTCAAAATTTACTGTAATCGCTCATTTCAGACAAAATAAAAAGCCAACAAAAGTTGCTTCACTTCACCGAAATAATCTTTACTAATTACAATTTGTTTCATTGCATCTACTTAGTATGTAATAGTCTTCAGACTTTTTTTTAAGATGTCTTTTTTTTATATATTTTATCAAAATCTTCTATCGAATTTTTTTAAATATACTAAGTGCATCACTGAGTCCCGCTAAGGCGGTATATCTAAAAAAACTGAAATCTCTATGTAATCCTTAACTATTTAAAGTTTGTAAAAGTATTTTTCACACAAACTCTGTATCATGTATATAATTGGAGTTTTGTTTAGAAATCTTTTGGACGCGGTACAAAGCTGTAGCTCAGCGATTCTCAACCACTGTGTCTCGATATTTTTCTACGC